>CM076582.1:1263833764-1264101926 GCA_034641835.2 Pinus albicaulis | reverse complement strand
CAAAAACCTCCTTTGGTTTTCTGAAATTTGTTTCCATATGTTCGTAATATACGTCCAAAATTTATGGCTTAAAAAAAATAAAAAACAGAGTAAAATAAGAGTGCTTCTATTTGATATTTGAACCAATAAAAATAATTTTTTATGTACATATAGACATAATAATTATGTTGATAATTCTTTAAAATGAATTAATTTATTTATTTTAAGAGATTACCAAGTATGTTCTCATGATACATATGCATTAAAAGTTAAAGAGAAATATTGGACTCTTGAAAAGAGTATGTGCTTAGGTGCACATGAATAATTATCTAGTATATTAAATCTAATAGAAATTATTGTGATTTTACATGCATGAAGAGCTTTAGTCATGTAAAAAGATATAAATAACTTATGTGAGGGGTAGCTCACATAAAACCCTTGCATCAAAGGCAATTGGTTGTGTTATTTGAGAAGAATTTGTTATTCATGTTATTTCTTGAAGAAATATTAGAAATCTCTCTAATATATGAAATGATAAGAAAATAATTTGTATATCATGCATAGTAACTAGTGAGTTAGATATCTTTTGGAAAATATTAATTAGGGTGTAAAAATCATTGGAAAATAAATATATATATATTTGTATGCAAGGAAGCAATTATTGTGTTAGATCTCTTTAAAAAGAATTGAAGAGAAAAATATATCCTTGTATGAATTATTGGAATAGATTCTTGGAGAGGAAAACTAGTAATCACATGCTCTATTATAGTTTTGGGCATTAGATATTTAAAGAAAAGGAAGATGCAATCACATAATATTTATTGTGTTAGCTTTCTTTTGGGAAAAATAATATGTATTTTGAAAACTTAAAGGGATTAGCTATGGTATTAGCTTTAGTTTGAGAATATTATGCATAGTTATTGGGTTATATCTTTTGGATGAGATGGAAATGTCCCTTTGCATGCATGAAAGAATAAGTGGTATGAGTTTTAACCCTTGTAAAATAAATGTGTTTATTTTTCCATGAAATATTTATTTAGTTTCTTTTGGAAAGAAATATATGTTCTACATGCAAGAATAAAAAGGCTATGTTATTGCATGCACAAAATTATAACTAGTATGTTAACTTTGTTTGAAATAAAGCTCGCATTGTTATACATATGGCCAATGTGAATAGCTCTTGTGTGGAAAATATGTTTTTGGAAAGAACATGCATCCATATGCATAAGTATAGAATCCCTTTGGAAAAGAAAACATAAAAGTAGGCAAAAAGAAAATGGCTTGTTGGGATAGTTATCTTGAAAGTTTGTTATGCATTTTCATGCACAATATTATTATATAGTATGTTATCTTTCCTTTGGAAATAATATGAAAGCGCATGCGAGATTTTGTTAGCAGTTGTTAAAAAGATGATGCTTGATAGCGATTTATTTGTTACTAATGCAGGTGAAATGATGTTAAGGAAAACATTTAATGTCAACTTGGTTATGTTTTATACATGTATACAACTATTTGTTGAAATGTCACAAATAGAGATTGATTATTGGTTTATTAATATTTTATCTAATCATGATATCAAGTGTGTTGACGACAGCAATGGTAGGAAAGAAGGATGACTTGAGAAAATGATTTTTCAAGTTTACATTGTGGAAGATAAAGAGTTGTTAGTCCATGCAAGTTTAGTAGTTCCAACTGCACGATGACGCACTGAAGGAAACAGTTTGACCACAAAGACAGAGATTGAGGATTCGTGGGTAAACGGTATCATGATGATTGTAATAGCTTATAGCTACTTATGTTGCATTTAATATTATTTTTCTATGTAATTTTTATGACAATGGTCAAGGGATGGACACCCTTATAGCCATTGGATGAGGGGTGACAACACTCACGAGCATTTAATAATAAAATTAAACGTTTGCTGGTTTTCACCCTACGGGGTTTCCAGGGTATATCGGTGTCTAATGATGTGAGTGTTCACTATGTTATTTTCATGATGTTAATCTATTTCCTGATGTGATGTTTATATTCTCAATTATGGGATTTACTAATTGAGCTAAAATTATCATGGGATTGATGCATATAGCAGGAAATTTAAGTTCATATGCTACAACAAGGACAATTAATGGTTTTGTAACTCACTATGCCTTTTACTAAATATCTCTCTAGGTGACGATGATGTTTATTCTAATGCATTTTCCAACAAGGTTACCAGGGTATGTTACAGGTTGATTCTTAAAATCAACTCGCCACCTAGTCAGGTTGCTGATTCCTCTACTCGAGCTTCCCTATTGGCGATGCTCTAGCATAGGCTATGTTGAACATTGATTCTCGGAATCGAAGCCATGCCCTACATGTATCACTTTGGCCTTGGCTAGGTAGGGCATTGATTACCAAAATTTAATCCCCGTCTACTTGAGGGAAAAGGGTTGCTTACAAGGGGGTTGGAGTAGCCCGCCCATAACTCTAGCCACCCTGTAAGTGTCCCTTTGGCCCTACCTCAACAATGCATCGATTTTGGGAATCGACACCTCGCCTAGTCGGGACCAAAGGGTCATCGACAAGGTGGGTGGAGTGATCCACTCGCCACTTTAGCCACCCTTCCTATGACCCTTTAGCCCGGACTAGGCAGGGCAACAATTCCTTTAGCCCTAACCAGTCGAGGTGTCGAATCCAAATTTTTTACCTTGCATAACTGAGGTTAAAAGGCTTCTTTCAGGGTATTTGGAGTAGCCTTCCCATTGCTTCAACCACCCTATAGACTTCCCTTTATCCCTAGCTGGGGGGGCGCCCAGGGCCAAAGGGCTGCTGATAAGGCCGTTGAAGTGTCTCGCTCCAACCACCCTACCCATGACCCTTAACTTTTAAATTTTTTTTTGAGTTGTTTTGTAATTATTATTATTTTATTTATTAATTTTTTAAATTATGTTTCTTTCTTATATATATATATATATTCCATTTTTTTATTTTTTATTATTATAATATTTTAATAAATTTTTGTTTTAACTTTTTTCCCTGTTTTAATTAGTTTTTTTTTGTTTATTATTATTATTATTATATAATTTTTAGCTTGTTATATTTGCTGAAGGAAAAGTATATTGTAATAACTTTGGGTCAAAATTCTTTGACTCTTAATTAATTTGCACTTTTTTGGAAACTATTTACAAAGTTTATTAAACTTTTTGTAAAACTAGCAATTGCCCCTAAAGGTGCAAAGGTACACTAAAGGAATAACATATTTGGAACTAAATTAATTTGAAAATTTATATTTTGAAAAACCAAATCACTAAACATTAAATCACAGGACATCATGTATACTGCAAAATTTGTGCAATACTAACTTGAAGCCTTGATTTTGGGGTCAAGTTCCATTTAAGCACTCTGTGTACTTCAAGTTATGATTTGGATCATGAAAAATAATGAAGCTAGGCTGTTGAATTTGACCTTAGTCTGAAATTTGTCCTCTAGGGTAGAAGACTTTTAATTATTGTAGATGGAAAGCCTCATTGGTGGGTTTGGAACAAGAAATATTATTTTGGGGTGGATTAAAGACTTGTAACTTCTTATTGTTAATTGGATCATTGGAATAAAATATTTTGTTAGAGTGGCTTCATCAAAATTTCGTGTAAATTATATTTTAAATATTAAAAAAATATTAAACTCTTAATTGGGTTTGTTTGGATATCAAAAATCAAGAGTTATTTTTCCTTTTATTTTTTAATGTGTATATAATTTTTTCCATTTATCAATTAAATACTTGTAACTTATTAATGTTAATTGGTTCGTTGGAATACAATATTTTGTTAGAGAGTCTTCATCTTAATTTTGTGTAACTTACATTTTAAATACTAAAAAATATTAAACTTTTATTTGGCTTTCTTTGGATATCAAAAATCAAGGGTCATACATTAAAACTTTATTAAAGCTCTATGGAAAAAACATGTGTATACACATGTGCACTATACAAGAGTAAAGTTTCCATCTCTCGTTTCTATTTTGATGCTCTTCTTTTCTTGGTTTTCTTTAGTATTCTTAGGTATTACTCATGATGTATTTTCCAAAATATGCAATGAATATTTTTGGATGTAATTTCCAAAATCGCCCATGTGGAAAAGGATTCCACATTGTTAAAACTTTCTAATTTTTGTGTTTTGACCAAAATTTCTAATTGTTGTGTTTTGCCACATGTTAAAAAATTGTTGGACAAAGGAGGATGAAATTAAGCTTCTACAACTGGTTGAATATTTTCAGTCAACCCCATCATAGGAACACCTTCGGTGTAATTATATATTAAACTTATTTTTTAAGAAATTGATTTTTTTTTTGAATTTTTAAAATTTGAATTTATAATTTTTTATTGGTGGATGACTAATTATGTGTGGTTTAAAATCAAATTTTTATTGACCACAAAAAAAAAAAAAAAAAAAAAAAAAAAAAAACAACAACAACAACAACAACAACATTACCATTATGTTTCGAGCTTTTACTAACGATGGAAGCTGACCAATTTAAAAAACAAAAGAAACAACTCTACACATTACACTGATTTTTCTCTTGTTTTTTCCCTAATTATTATTATTGAATGGACTTGGTTCAATCATTTTCCTCAATAAACCTTCCTATATTATATATTTTTACAATTCAATTTTAAATTTTGATGCAATATAAAAATAAACTTTAATTCAACACTATAATAAATAATATTTTCTCTTTCGTCCTCACAATTTTACTCATTATTTAAAAATATAAAATAAAAAGAATAATTTTTTGGAATCTTTTGTACTCACACTTAAGCCTTTATATAACTAAATTTTTATTTTAATATACTAGACATTTTAATTTTTTATATTAGATATTTTAGTACATATAAAATATTTGCCACGCAATGAAGATGACATGGGATACTTCATATACATTTGATTTTTTTGACATAGAAATTCTACCATAGATTATTTATTTGTCACATGAGTATAAATTTAAAGTTAAATAAATAGTTTCTTACAATAATTAACTTTTTAAGAAAATATTTATTTTGTGTATATCATATATATACAATATTTAATATATTAATACTAGACATGCATTTTCTCCTCCTTATTTGTTCCTATAAACTAAAGATCGAATAAAATGTGCATAAACACATTTCAATAAATGCCTAACTTTTGTAACAAATGATAATGTTGAGGTTAATGTTTCATCTAAAATTATCTTTGCACCTATATTTACTTTTCTACAAGGTTATTTAGTCCATTAATTATTTCTATTACTTTCCTTCGTCGTACTCAAATGTGTTTCAATATTAGATTTATGAATTTGTTCATGCATTCAATTGCTATCACTTACATTTTGCATAAGAGGCAAATATTAAAAATAAATGCTACATATTACACTTTTTTATATTAGTTATTTATTTTTTTACTCTCTCCTTTTTCCCATTTTTCAATTTTTTTTTAACTTTTTGATTTGATTTTTTTTGGGTTTGTTTTTTTGGGTTTGTTTGTTTTTTAGTGACAATTATTATACCTGCATGGCACATTTAGTTTTTCCTTTGACTAAAAAGTTATATCTCTTATCCATAATCTAACCTCGGGAATTCACTTTTTGTTATTTTTTATTACTATTTAAATTTATTTATTTGTAAAGTGATTGGTTGAGTTCTAATTATGGGTGGTTTAGTAACTTCCATTTCTATTAGTTAATATTTTTTTGTTTTTAGTTTTATTTCCTTTTTATTTAGCTTTTTGATTTTGATTATTTTCCTTTTTCTTATTTCCATTTTCATGAATTATAGTTTTTCTCCATAGTTTTAATTCAAGGTGACTTATTATTATATTAAAAACATATTTTAATAAATTTAATTATAAAAATTTATATATAATAATAATAATAATAATAAAACACACACACACATATAAAATAACCATATATATTAAAGTGTATCTACATTATTATAAACAATATTATTTGATAATATTTCTTAATTTTTGGTGACGAGATTGAACGATACAATATTTTATTAGTTGTTTTAATTTTGTGATGAAATATTTGTCTTTATTATTTTTTATTTTAATTAAGCTATATTTAAGCTAAGTGGCATGTACTAGCTACTATGTAGATTAATTAACGACACATTACTCTCTCTCTCTCTCTCTCTCTCTCTCTCTCTCTATATATATACATATATATATATATATATATATATATATATATATATATATATATATATATATATATATATATATATATATATATATATATATATATATATATATATATATATTAAAATTTTTGTTAAAAAAAACCATTGCAAAGAAAAACAATAAACACAAACTTGAAAAACATTAAAAAACAAACATCTCACGAAGAAAAAAAGAGAAATAAGAGGACAAGTTGAAAATTGGTTAAATAATCAACAATTAGAAAAATAAATCTGTATATTTAAGACATAAGAAAAAGTTAAAGTGTCAAAAATATATTCCCCCAAAAATTATTGGTGTTGCATCATCGCTTTTCAAAATTAACATAAAAATCACCATCAATTAAAAAGATGTTTATACTTAATACAAAAGAAAATTTAATGTCTCATAAATATACCCCAACAAAAAAGAGGTCGATGTTGCATCAACATTTTTCAAAATTGGCATGAAAAAAACTAACATTTAAAAAAAAATCCATCTTTAATACATAAGAAAATTTAAAGAGTCACCCCCCAAAAACAAGGGATTTGTTTTTAATGTGACTTTTTCGAGTTTCTGATGGATTTTCTGGCCGGAATCCAGTCGAAAAATTTGAGGTGAAATCTTGATTTGTCTTTTTTAAACTTGTTTTTTGACTGCATGTATGGATTCAACACCCTGAAAACCCCCCAGGGCTCTTCGATTGTGCAGATTTTACCAATCAAACTTGTGATTTCATTGAATTCCTACTAGATTTTAGATAGATTAGATCAGAAAAATAAATCGGAAAAATTTTCAAAAAATCGCATTAAAGACAACTCGAAAAACATGGGCCATGTTGCATCAACATTTTTCAAAACTAGCATAACAATCACCAACATTTAAAAAAAGGTTCATACTTAAAACACAATAAAATTTAAAGTGTCAAAAATATGCTTCTCCAAAAAAAAGGTTGATGTTGCATCAATACTTTTCAAAATTGGCATGAAAAACATGATTTGATGCAACCTATAAAAAACGAGAATTCGGTTTAGTGCTCGTTAAGTTGGTAACTTTGTTAAAATTGAAAATACATGAAAAAATGTATTGAACATGCTTTTTCATGTGTTTTAAATTATTTTTTATGTAGGTAGACACCCAGAAGTATGAAAAGTGGGTACTCATTGGATGTGGCATTAAATTCTGCATCCAATGGGTGTTTATAGTATACATTTGAGTAAACCTATTAGGAGATAAGTCAAAAATACATTTTAAATTAATGAGTTTTTTTTGCTCTCCAAAATAGTTTCCCTTAGGGATGACATCATCATCTTGAATCCAATTGGCTCTTTTAAAGCTAATTTTGTTAGTACATTTTTTGTTTTGAGAACCATTTTTTACCTCAAAATTCCCCTATTGAAAACTAGGTTTAATTTGCATGTTTATTGGTTGATGGAAAAACATATCCCCTTATAGATTTGATCGAAATTTGATCATTATATTATTTTTCATCCATATTGATGCTTTAAGGGAGAGAAATTTGAGAAAATGGCTTATTAGATCAGTTTTAGTGATGGAATATAGTTTGGAGAATTAAGATAAAAAACTTTCTAGGGAAACTTTGAACTCTTAAATGATGGTTTTTTGGGAAAAATATTTCCACTTAAGCATATCATGTCCCGTGTTATTATACACTCAAATAACACTCCTACAATGTAAGAATTGCAATAAATCAAAGTTCATATGCAAAATTTGTGTCTTCCAAAAGTTGACTTATTGTATTTCACATTCATAATTCAAGATAATGCCATGTAAGACCCCGTTACTCATGGAAAAGGGGCTAGACACATGAGGTTGATGAAGAATATTCTAGAAGATTCAAGTTGTAACTCATGTTAAGGGTTGAGTGGGTCAAATTTAACCCTTAATTCGCTATTGGGTTGTGTTATAAATGAGTCACTGCAGGAAAAAGGGGTTTCATTCTATTCGAGTGCATTTTGTTCCATAGTATAGAAAATTAGTTGAGAAGGGATACAGGGGGGGCATAATAGATAGGATTTAAGTTCTATAGTAGCTCATCGGCCAAAATTTTCACTCATTTATATTTTCATCATTCCCATTTAGAGAAACAAAGACCAAAGAAGCTTCACCTTCCAATTGGGTTTTATCCCAAAAGGGTTTCCTAAGTCATATCCATTGTTCATTGCGATTGGCGTGTATTTAGTTTTTTACTCTTATTTATTTTCTTTATTTTATTTATTGCATGCATAAAAATAAAAATAATAAATTAATAAACCAAAAAAATCTAAGGGAAATGTACCCTCATAGTATAAATTTCATATTTTAGAGTATTTTTTTATCAAATCCATTATGATGAATTTTCTAGTAGAATATCCACACTAGTTTACTGATCATATTGGTATAAGAGAAAGAATATTTAGGTATTTTATGGGAATTTTTAGGGGATCCAGGATGATTTAGGAAAAAAGTGATAAAACCCCATCCATGGCTAATGAATATATTTTCAATAACCCTCAAGATATAATAGAGAAATATTCTCGAGGATTGAAGAGTATGCCAAACATATCAACCATAGTATGAAAATCCTTATGGAAAATATGGTAAATACGCTTGGAACAAAAGAAGATAGAGGTTACAACTCAAAGGTTAGATTAGAGGGAAAATCAAGGAATCAAGATGAACCAGAGAAGGAGTCTACGAAAGAACCTAAAAAGAACAACCTAGTTTGAGTAACATGAACCGTTCACAAGCCTTATTTAAGATGGAAATGAAGGTTGAAATTAAACTATATCAAGGTGATATTGACACTTTGAAATTAAACCACCGATTGTAGCAGTTAGAGGTGTATTTTTGTTTTTTCACAACATAAAGGAGAAATAAAAAATTTCATTTTCCCATTTGAAACTAGACCTCATGCGCTAACCTGCAGGGAAAGCCACATGGAAACCTTAAGGATGGAGGGTGATACCCCAGTAAATAATTCAAATTATTTTAAAACTCTCATAAAGAATAAATTATACTTTATCAAATATGTAGAAGACTAGTGGATCTCGTGACATTACTTCATGTAGAGACAGGAGAAAAGTGTACAAGAGTACAACACATAATTAAGGAACATGGAAATAATGATGGAAATGTCTCTGTAATGACCCCAGTCATCTTACAATGTATATCAATGGTCTCAGTTTCCTTGGTAATAGGCATCCATATGTTTATTGTAAATGTTTCCTTAGTTACCTCTGTATATTGAAAAGAATAAATATACTCTTCTTTAAGATTTTGTACATTAAGTAATAATCATATTTCATCTACCACAATGATTTGTTTTGAATAAGCACATGATTATGGCACAAAATACATATAGATACGTGGTTAAAAAATATATGGTATAACTCTAATGCTGATGGGTGATATTGAAGGGTTAGTATTAGCTTGAACCTAGTCAATAATTTCCAAATTAAGTGAACATTGGATCTTGGAATGACTTTAAATAAAAATATTATTAACAAAGATATTTTCTTCTGGCCAGCTTGAGAATTCAATATGCGTATCTTAATCAATGGAAGTTAAATAATAAACATACCTTGGGTTCCACATTTGGAAAATGGGTTCTATGTGTAGTCTTGACTCCGCCTTCTTTTAGAACATGACTCGTTTTTTTATGATGAAAGATTCCATTAGATGTATTATTTACATAATCAACAACGAAAGGAAGCTATCTCATAACTTAAATCCTAATTTCATGGATATCCCTAGAAAATGGTAATCACTGGAAAAAACATGGAACCATAGTCCAAAAATATTGATGGCAAATGGAGGTATGGAAAGGATGAGGAGGGGGACCATTTTGGGGGAATAAGGTGCCCAAACATGTCGAAAAAGATGAAGGATGGAGGACGAAGGAGGTCACAAGTATCCGAGAACACGGTAGAAGGTATTTTTTCTACGAGGGAGCCTGAGATGATTGAAAATGGTAGTGACGAGGCCAAGAGGATAGAGGGACATCAGGGATTGGTCCAGAAAGGCCATTCCCTAACTAATTAGGATAGTCAGAGAGTAGTAGCAAAGATGAGAAGGAGAGGGAGAAATAAGAGGAATGGAGTAAGAAAGGATTGGGGTAAAAATTTGAGTAGCACGACTCAAGAAATCAGTTTCAAAGGAAGAGGCACAAGTTTGATACTATGAGGTTGGCTTCACGAGGGCCGCAAAAGGACTTGCAACATCAAAGGTTAGTAATAACGAGTAGGTTAGGTTATTATTGTTTCACACTTCGTGCCTGAATGCGAGGGTTATTTAGCATAATATTATAACATATATATAATAGATTGCATTAATTATCACCAAGTTAACTAAGATGCACTTAGAAGAACTAAATCTACCTCATTGTTGTATTACTTGAGATTTTCTAATATGGTCACATGAATAGCCTTACCCCTTAGAGGGAAAAGTATCCGTGGTCGATGTAGATACACCTGGATAGCACTATAAGCACCCACTACTTAGAAATGAGAAAACAAAGTAATAATGGGTTGGATTAATTATGGTTCGACCTTGGAAACATGAATTTTCCCTATTACTGTAAATAAAAATGGCCAAGTTAAAGTTGATTGAGGGTGGAGATTATCCATATCTGGAATCCATCGTTGGATAAAGGGTAGGAAACACATGCTTCCCTACATCAATATCATTGTTGAATGATCATAATTAAAATGCTCACGTTTGGAAAACTTTGGATTCCCAACTTTGGGTGGAGTTGTTGAGAAACCATAGGGTGGAGGTAAATCTATAGAACCCCTAGGAAAAGTGAGGGTGGAGATGTATCTTTGGAGTCCATTTTTGAATACAAGGTGGAGATGTGAATATTTGGAGTCCCTTGTTGACCAAAGGTTGAAGATATGAATCTATAGAGTCCCTTGTTTATTAATGGGTGGAGATGTGTATCTCTATATTAGCTTATGGACTGATGGGTGGAGGAAAAAACCACCTCTAGAGTCCCTATATCAATCTACAACCAATATGAAATATACAGGGTGGATTTGAACATACCTCTGGAATCCTTGGCCTAAACATTATGATAGGATTTATAAGAAAGGGGGTGATAGTTGCATAGATGGCAGTTGTTAATAGTTCGGAGGAAAATTTTGAAACCTATCACTATTCCCATCCCGATGTATCTAAATAACTATAATACCTAGAACACGTTCAAGACAATGCCCTATAAAACAGGGTTGCCAAATGGAAGTCACCACTTAAATATCAAGACGTATTGAAGCCATATGTAGGCATGGAATATGTTGTATATTTCAGCACTATGGAAAAAATTGCAGCTAGTACAATGTTGTACGTTCAGGTATGGATTTGAGATCTTCAACTCCGTTATACATATAGAACCCATATATGTATATTAAAGGTGCATCCATAGGTTGAATGACCTACACAAGAGACCATAGAATTGAAGCAAGACATTAGGTCCCCTTAAGACTAGGTCACCAGACTTTAGATAGCAGTGCTTGACACTTGAAGGAATTCATTATATTAGAATATTACATGATGTATCAAATTCAGTTCAAAACATTGCATTGGACATGCTCCAATCTATTGGCATATAAATTGATAGTGACTTATAATAGACCTTTCCCTGACATCTAATTGGACATACTCGATGTTCATTTATCGAGTTTACCTTATATGTACATGCCCTCTTTAATGGTTATATACTAGAGTAGGCCTATAATGGGTTTTTAATAAACCATGACTAAAATTGAAGAATCATTGCGATAGTAGTGGAATAAGATCCAATACCCATATTAATCACTATAGTGCTGAGTATCACATTGATTGAGATACTTATGTTTGTCTAGGCTATTTGTATGAATGCTACCCTCGATATTGTATGTTATATTTGTGTATCAAAATGACGCGCTGTATGTGATTGTAAATGATGGAATGATAAAGCATGGTCCAATTTCAATACTGCACTAGGGTAGTAACAGAGAACAATATATGAATATATAGTGTTTGTATTTTCATAGGCCTAGTGGTACAACCAAGCTTAATACATATCCTCTATGTATTAATATGAACTAACTATATCCAGGTTTACACTCTTAGATTAAGGTTATAAAGATGGTTTGGTGCTTTAAGGGCTCTATGCATAACACCTACATAACACTTCAATCCATTCCTTCCAGCTTATAGTCGGCTGGAAAATTCCCTTGTTGAATTGAGTGCTAGTATGAGGGACATAGGAAGGTTGTAAAAGAGACACCTGATGTTATTGAAAGTACCTCTAATGGTTTCTATTACATGTAGATAAATCTTAGGTTTTATGAACAATATTAGGCATATCAAAGAACATATTGAGTGATATTATTTATGCACAATATCATGCACATTAATTATGGCTCGCTTTAGCTCTATTCATGATGTAGCGATAATTACCGGTGACCTATGATAACACTTCCTTTGTTAGTTCTTTGTATAAGCTTGTTTGATATTACTACTGTTCAAAGAATTCCTTTTTGTGCGACTTATCTAATAACTGCACAACTGCGAGTCTTCTAGAAGAGAAGGTCATTGCTAAATATTACCAGAATTTCCTCATATTCAACAAAAGAAGCCTGGGACATCATGCAATATTTGCAACTTTCTAATTATGTAGCCATCATGTGATATTATTATGCTTTTAATAGAATAATTCATAATAATTTCACATGATGGCTACACAATTAGGAAGCTGCAAATATTGCATGTTGTCCCAAGATTTTTTTTTTATCTATGAGGGAAGCTATAGAAGAGGAACTACATCCAATTCTACTTCATTAATAAAGTCAACACTAATAATAAATTTTATTTTACACTAATTTGTTACCATGATTTATGCATCCTTATTTACCCATCCTAATGGATGGATGATCTCTAACATCCAATCTCAAATTATTGACAAACTTTATTGCAATGAGATTCGCTTGTGATATCAAATAAAAAAAAACATGAATTTTTTGTCTTCTTGACCTATATCTTTATATGGAGGAGTTTTTTCATCGTCTTATATTATTATTGTTGAAGGCTACTCAGATTCACCCCCTTCTACAATGACGTGCACAATCTTCTCATCCACATGCGAGATTATTTCCACCTAATTGCTAAAATTTATGGCTATGATCTTTTTTCTTCTACCCATTCTTCTTTTGTTTCTTTGGGCTTAGTTCTTGATGTAATTTTGAGAACTTCTCCTCTATGCACTACAAGGAAAATACCATCTAGCGGAGGTTATAAAGGAGGTTTTTAGTGTTATAGAATTGGCCAAAATTGTCAAATATATATATATATATATATATATATATATATATATACAATACCCGTTTTTGGTAACGGAGTTTTTGACAAAGTTTCTAATGGAACTTCAACACAACAACAAAAAAATTGGGCGGCTAGAGTTTTTTACGAATGTTTTTCTTATTGGTGCATGCTTCATGTTTGAACACATCGGTGCATTTTAAATGGTATGCATCGGTGCGGTAAACATACCAAGCACCAGGAAGGAAAACAAATTTATGAAGCCCCGGGGAAATTACATACGTAATGTCTCGGTGTGTGTCACTAACAAATACGCATCGGGTCGATAGAAAGTGCATGCACCAGTGTTATTTGGATTATAGTTATAAAGCACTGAGGCTATTGTGTAACCAGCTCCAAAAAGAGAAGAAAAGAGATATTAACGCCTTATAAATGAGCCACTTCGAGGGGGCAACCTCCAATACATTACATAAATGAACAATTCTTGGATGATACAATTTACAAAACCTCCTTTCTATATATAGGAGTCCATGGGGCCATAATGTAATCCTAGTGAGCCACAATGTAATCCTAGCCGACCTAAAAATAATAATTTAAGGGCACAATAATAACAAAATGGGGGTTACAAGGGTACAATAATAAAAATAAGGGGGGCTACACTAACATACTAAGGGGCTACACTATTAATATAGGGACTTAACAGAGGCATTTAATGCAATCAGTACCAGTTTGTTACAAATACAAATGCATCAGTATGTTGAGGCCAAATAACACCGGTAAATGCACCTTCTATCCTCCCGGTGCGTATTGGTTATGTACACGCCCTGGGATGTTAAGGTGTAAAAACACACCAATGCGTTAAAGGAAAACCATACTGGTGCATGCAATGCCTATCCACTCGGGTCATAGTAATCGACAAAGCACACCGGCGTTCTAATTGGTATTGGTATTTGGTGCAGTGCTCATAGGTCGTAGAAACGTACCGATGCGCAGTATCATACACACACACACACACCAGTGTTCATTTTATATTTTTTAGAAACATCGACCTGTGACAGTGCAATTATTGTGATTTTTTAAACTTCACTATTCATCAAAAGTCGACACATATATTATAACAATATTCATATCAATTAAATTTTTATTAGTGCATTTGAATGTGATGTTTGGATGAATTTGTTATATCATCATATTTCTCATCTCTTCATTATAAGATTTAGTCATCCATATATTTAATTAGAGGTGTAACATTTCAAAGTGATAATGAAGAACACAATAAAATAAATTAAAACGTATTTGATTATATATGAATAAGAGACTCTTTGTCATGCAAAATGGGATAGTTATTGGTAACCCTTTGTCTTTCAATTGGGACACTATGTCCATTACATTAAAAAAAATGTATGATTTCACAGACAAATATTTAAAAAAATAAAACGCCTTGCTTTGATATCCAAACATATCGATCATCATTCTTCGTTGGAATTTTTGTCATTGCTCGAGCTACTTCCATGACTTGGGTTATTTGGAGGAATATTTTGTTCATTGTGTTGATTTCTTTCTTATTCTTCAAGTTCCATATACAAACATAAAAATAAAGCGTAATGACTGTATCTACATTGGCGAGAATAATGAAAATTGCAATATCAAATAATATACATAAATGTAAATGGAAAATAAATGTACCATAGCAAGAATTGACTCGTGAACTATATACATTCTTTCAAAACCAAATTTCATGCCTTCTTTCAAAATTTCATTTGTTTGCACAGTTCCATACTTTGTTTCCCGCAAGCTTTATACCCCATAACAAATCATATAGTTAATATAAAATATTTTCTTTTCTATTAATTATAGACAGAGCTAAGTAAAACAAGATCGATAGATGCTTACAAATTCCACAATTAATTTCTGATATGCCAACATATACTCACAACCCATATTTAACCCAATTTCAATCAATTCGTATGATGGTTCTTCTTTGTATGTTAGCACCTGTTTGAAGACATTCAATGATGATTTTTGTAAAAAAACTTAAAAAATACAAAAATGAAATCTAGTTAAGTTGTTATAAGGAAGTAACAATTACTCACAAACTTAGAGATCAACCATTTTATTCCTTGTCGTCCTGTTTTATGTGTTGAATGGGTTCCATTTTCTTTTCTTTTCTGCAAGAAAATTCTTGAAAATTAATATTTAATGCTAATTTATTTATTTATTGTACCTAATAAAAAATTTCAATGATGGCTCCTCGTGCGATGCAATTATGTTTGTTTCTTCTACCATCTCGTTGTACACCTTTTTGGACATTCCCACTGGCACATTTCTGATATTAGCTCTTTCATCCTTTGATATTTTCATAATCTTCTTGAAAATGTAACATGACAATAAACTATTTAATTTTATATTGATATATGAAGACTAAAAATAACAAAAGTGATATTTATATATGATTTCTTTGCAGTAATACATACATATAATTCTAGAAAAACATTTAAAGGAATATTGAATTTTCAATGCTTCTTTTTTGTTGTTGTATGTTTTTTCTATTAAAAGTCTGACATGTATCATTGACCAATTCTCTGGAAAATATTCTTGTAGTTTAAATAAAATTTGGTTATTGGAATAATTGGATTTATTTTTGTATTGTAAGTGGAAATAATGTCTATACATTCATTCCACTAGATTCCTCAAAGTTTTGTAAAAAAATTTCCCCCTTTCGTTAACCTCCAACATCACTCCAGATGAGCTAAGTAGAAATTCATTTTCATTTGCGTAAATTTTTTTCCCCCTTTCGTTAAGCTCCAACATCACTCCAAATGAGCTAAGGAGAAATTCATTTTCATTTACATGTTCTATTTTTTTTCTTTTCTTAGAACAACATTCCTTTCCTTCGTTTTTGGTCCCTGTAGAACATTAAACATATAAGAATTAATATATTGTCTGAAACATGTTATCTAATATTTTTAAGTATATTATTAATGAAAATTCAAAAAATAAACTCATATTGGATCGATAGTATTTTTTCATTCTCCTAATTCATCCTTCTTCAATTTTTCCATCAAGATTTTACGCTCTTAAGGTATTAGATCAGAAAGAATATTATCAAGTTTCGTCATTTTGTGGCTCTGCATGACACACACTAAACAATACATATTAGTTAAACTTACATATAGTTAAAAAATAATAATTTTGTAAAGAATTTACAAAGAACTTTCCTTTTTTTCTTTTCTGG
The DNA here is from genome assembly GCA_034641835.2 of Pinus albicaulis. Classification (NCBI taxonomy): domain Eukaryota; kingdom Viridiplantae; phylum Streptophyta; class Pinopsida; order Pinales; family Pinaceae; genus Pinus; species Pinus albicaulis. Next base: position 1,264,085,237 of record CM076582.1, on the reverse strand, counting down.
ATGTGCTATCAGTATTTTGTTACTTGAACTTTTATCAACCATTTTTTTATCAATATAAAACTTGTACCATTCATTAATATATTCTATAAGTAAATCAGATACTTTTCAGGTAATTTTTTTTCAAGAAAAAGGTGTTTCTAGCTAAATTAAATACCTGATGCGTTTATCATTTTAACCACATCGGCGTGGTTCACATTTTAACACCGACACAGGGGATTTTTTTTTTAAAATGAGAAATGTGCAATATATTATTATAAATGCATCGCCACTACATTAGAAACATTATACGGTGCTCTTTGTCAATAGGAGACCCGGTGCATTATATTAATACGGGAGCACCGATTAACAGAAGCAATTATTTTGAAAAATAAACATAAATAAATGGAAACTGTTTTTTATCAAAAAATGTTATTTGTCAATACGCACCTGGTGCATTATACTAAAATGGCGCATGGGTACGCTATATTACATGGGGCACATCAATTAACAAAATTTATTTTTTTTAAATCGTGAAAGGGCTGACAGGCTTTGGGATCCAACTCTGCAAGTGGTTCCCTAGGATAGATGTCAAACACTATATATAGTAATTCAAACCCTATAAATATAAAATGAAAATCCCTAATTGTGAATTTTTGCAGTCACATAAACAAGAAGAAGCAAGGGCTTAACATAAGAATGGATTTTTTTTTTTCTTCTTCTGAATTTTAATTAAATCTAAATAGGAATAAATATTGTAAGTGATTTTATTAGTAAAATGCACAATAAAATTTAAAATTTTTACTATGTATGTATTAAATCTAACACAAATTATAAAAATAATAATTATTACAGTAAAATTTAACATTTTTACTATACTACAGGGTTTTTGCATGAATCACTAGATGTTTCAAATTTTGATTCTCTAAATAGTGTTGCTGCTTGAAAGTATTTTGCTGCTCCATAGTGTTTTGTTGCTCTAGGTATGTATCTCCTGCAAATCCCTCCCTGAAAATTTTGGCAAAAATAATGAAATAATGAATAGATTTTACTATTTAAAGAACTTTTTATGAAATTAGATTTCTGAAAATCATTTTCCGCCCATTTTTTAGTTTACCGTTTCTTTTTTACTTCAAAAAAATAAATTCGCATTTTTTTTCTCAATATTCGATATGTTTGTTAACTAACCACATCGGTGTGTTCGGTAATAAAACTGCATTGGTGCATTTAAAATTACATTAGCATCGATAACAATAGCTCCTTTTTTAATGCACTGAAATTAATTTTAGGTATGTACACCAAAATTTATTGTTGATTTTTCTCAAATGTAGGGAGAAAATCTCATAATTATATCAAATGGAAAATTCTTCAAAATCTAGCTCGTTCCATAATATTTCTCAAAGTCCATCGTAGATTTCTCCATATCCATCTCCAGACGTAATTACTTTAGATTTTATTTATGTTTTCATTATCTAATTGAATTTAATTTTTTTATCCATGTAAATATGAATAAAATTAATGTATACAAATTTGCAGGTTCATGCAAATTCATAATCGAGTTCAGATGCACAAAATATTGAAACAGTTCCAAAACGTCAAAAGCTCTTACCAGGAGTAGCATACTGCAAGGTGAGGTTGGTAGATGAAAATGGACAGTCACTTCACCATTCCAATTGTAACATGTCATCTTATAACCACAATCTTGGGACAATGATGGTAATAATTGTTTGGTATAATGTAATTATTTCAAAGTCAAACCAATTAATCATGCATTGATGTGCTTACTAATTGATATCATCGATTTTGTACTAATCATGTTCAAATTTTTTTTTTGAAATTATTAGGATTCTAGTGATGATGAGCGACCTACCTACCATCTTCCGTTGCACCCCACGACAATGCCAAATCGAGAGAAGGTTGAATTAAGAGAAAAATTAAGATAGGAACGATACCAAGAATGGTTGAATGAACCACCTATTCAATTCCCACTACTTCCAGATTCACCAATTATGAATGACTATAGCAATAGTAGTTATTCACAAGCTGGCAATGGAGGAAATCAAATAGAGGTTGGTATGGATGATTAATTAAGGGATACGACTGCCATGGAGACAACCTTGTTATATGCATTCCAGAACGATGATCAGCTAGGGGATGATGCTCACATCACTGATACTTTTTTCAAAAGTCTTAAATTTTCATCCACCACCCCTTTCTTTGGACCTAGCGGTTAGTCAAAGTCTACCAAGTTGGGGCCAATGATGTCACTATACAGCTTGAAAGAAAATTTTGGCTTGTCGAATGCATGTTTCTCAGAAATTTTGAGGTAATTGACTATCAAGTCCTTTATATATTGAGAAATCTTGTCACACAATCAACATTACAAATGGTCAATTTTATGAACGTTAATAATTATTGGCATTATACATTTAATATTTTCCACCAACTACAAGTTATTCAAAGATAAGGTTCTTCTGAGTGATAATGTCTTTCCCGATAACTGCAAAGAAGTAAAGCAATTTTTGAAAATGTTAGATGTTGAGTACATATCATATCATGCATGTCCAAATGATTGTATTCTATATAGAGTAGAATATGCAGACAAAGAGATATGTCTGAAATGTGGGCATGAAAGGTACAATAAATAAATAAAGAAGGGTAAATCACGTGGTCCTCCTCTTAGGATATTGAGGCAAAGGCTTCAAATTACTAAGGATTCAAAAGCTCTTTCATTGCAAATAATTATCTATGTTGCAAGGATGGCATGCCTCACATAGAAGTGAGTTGGGAGTTATGTGAATCTCAATAGCTTCAGTAGCGATGAAACATACAGAGGATACATGGCCCGAAAAATTCAAGGCTGAATTATGAAGTCTATGACTTAGCATAGCCATGGATGATGTCAACCCATATTCCCTGCATAACACCAACTATTATGTTTGGCCTGTAGTAGTGATCAATAAAAATATCCCCCCCATGGTTTTCCATTAAGAATGAACATCTTATGTTGGCTTTCATAGTCCCTGTTATAAGACAAGTGAAGAATATGGATGGCTACTTATAACCATTGGTAAATGAATTGAAGGAATTATTGGATTTGATAGATGTATATGATGTATCAAGACCCATTGCAATAGAGAGGAGTTTTACGTTGTATGGAATATGTTCTTACACCACACATGATTATCCAGGCTTAGGAGTTTGCTCCGGTAAATTAAATTTTTATTGATATGATTATATACGTAACAATATTATTTCGCATATTAATTTAATTCATTGTAATTGTTCTGATCTTCATGATTTTCTTTAACATGCCATGCATACTATATACAATAATTTCACACGTCTTGTAACAAAAGGGTATTATGGATGTAAATGTTTTGGACCTTCTCTAAAAGCTAGATGGTCTAATGACCTACGAAAGTCAGTGTATCACTGCTCCAAGTTATTTCTCCCAGAAGAACACCCTTAAAGAAGAGAAACATCTGTTTTCAATGGTAAACGAGAGAGAACCCAAAGGCTTTCAATAATGACACCAGTTGAATGGATTAAAGCACATGAGAGAGAGAAGGAGAAGGATTTCATAGAAATGTTCGATTCAAATGGGGAGCCTATGTTTGATGATCCATAATTCTTCGACACCTATGTTGAGAAATTACACATTGGGATGAAAAGGAAATCTATCTTTTATAACCTCCCATATTGGGAGCATCTTAAGATTACCCAAGTCTTACTAGATCCCATGCATATATTTAAAAATGTTTCATATTCTTTATGGAGGAACATATCATCGAAAAAAGTGACACGTTGGCTGTTAGGAAAGATCTTATAACTTCAAAAACTAAAAAGAAACATTGGCCAAGACAGTTAGAAAGTACAAGAGAGGCTGGCCCCTCTAAATGGTCTTTCAAATAAGGTGATGTCCCATGGATTTTAAAAAAATATGATCTTTCTTTGGCAAAGGAAGTTATAATGGGTGTAAGGGTGCCATATTCATATGGGTCTTCACTATGACATTGCTTCATCATGGAAGACCATTTGTTGGGGTTGAAATTGCATGACCATTTTAATCTTCTAAGAGTACATATAATGTCAAAAGAATGATTTTATTATTTGTTATATTAATATTTTTTATCCCATGTGATCATAAAACATAACTTAATTTTGTATGCATGTATTTATAACTTTGCAGTATCATTATCCTTTGTTCGTGTGTGGGTGTTTGAAAAATGACTTCCTCCAAGACCTAGGGCATGCCATATCTTAATTATCTGTGTTTGTACATTGGATCACATCAAAGGAGATTCATGTGGCTAACATTCCACGATGGCATCAAGAGATAGTTGATATTGTTTGTATGTTTGAGAAGGAACTGCCGAAAATTTTCATGGATTTAAAGGTTCATATTCTAATCCACCTAGTAGATGAGGATGAATTAGTTGGGGTGGTTTCTTGTTGTTGGATGTTATTATTAGAGATGTACATGAAAAAATTGAAAGATTTTGTTCGACAAAGGGAAAAACCTGAGGGGTCTATGGCATAGGGGTAAATATCATACAAGTCTTTCTATTATGCCAGTGAGTACATCAAGCAGATCAATAACACACTAGGTGCGATGATTTGGGACGATGAAAGGGATGAAGACAAAAGAGAAGGGGAGCTTCTCCAAACAACTAGAAAAAGGATCTTGGTAAAGAGTAAGAGACTTATAATTTGTAAAATTACACAAATTAAATATTCACGTTGAACTTCGATATAATGTATATTTTGATCTCATATGTACTATATGTCGGTTTGATTTCATCAGCGAATGCAAAAATTGAAGAAATCAATAAATTTGTTCTTTACAATTCCAAAGTGACACAACCATGGGTCGCATTGTATGAAAAAAAGAGGATGAAATGGGATAGTGAAAAGAAATAATTCAGATGGTTGAATAGTAGAATTGTGCCTTATCCTGATCATTTAAAAGAAAATATGCCAATTATATGCCCCAACAGTTGGGTTGTTGACCAAGTTAGAGAGAAATACGGTGCAAATAGTCATTACCCGCATGTTGAAGAGGATGTGCTAAATGTAGGGATTGGGTGAAAAAACTCAGTAATAATCTATTTATGTACATTTTAAACTTAATAATGCACCTTTGAAATGTAACACCTATATTTTATATTTTAACAGTTGGGTTATTAGACACATGACATTATGATTTTTTAACTTTTTTATAGGTGAATTTGTTCCCATCTATGTGGGCATATGGACACCATTTTCACACATAAAATGCCGATGATGGACGCATGAAACAAGACTGTGGAGTGGAATTTGGGTTCGATCAATCTAGTTGAGTTAGCCACCGTGATCAAAACCTAGTACGAGGGATGTTAGGTTACGTCGAAAAGATACAAGATATCATTGACGTGGACTTCTCTTCTTTTCAATGTTTTATTTTTAGGTGAAATTGGTGGGACACCTTTGATCGGAATAATGTAAAGGAAGAACGTGATAGTAGGCTGATATGTATCAACTCTAGAAAGATGTGGGATGAAGCTAAGGAGCCTTGGGTTTTCCCCAAACACTACGACCATGTGTTTTTTACCCAGATTTGTTAGATAGGGATTGGTGGTTCTAATTGAGACATGACCCTATATCAAAACATATGTTTGAGAACAATAGTGTTATCATGCCAAGCGAGTTGGAAGATAATGAGGGTGATGAGAATAGAGAGTGATATGGTACATGTGTTATTTCATCATTTATACTATTTAAGATGGGTTCTTTTATAAAGAAGAGGACTTCACCTTAAAGACTCTTATTTTCCAAACATTATAATATGTATTTTGAATTAATTGGTTTGCATTGTGTCAATGTTAAAATCATTTCACTTGATAATTTACAATTATATTGATCTCGAAAGAAATGCATGGTATTAAGTTCTTTTTTGTTATGTCAATTCCTAAAATAATACAACTACTTGATTGCTTTAAATGGTTTTTCACTATATCATTACTTAAATAAATGCACCCCGTTATATATATATATATTTGGTATCTTCAAAATTAAAAAAATTCTATTAATGTATATTGTTATTTTTGGTATGTAAGATCATAATAAAATAATGATAATTCTAAACATGAATTTATTCGCATTATTTTCTAAACTTTATTATGTTACAAAAATTCATATTATTCTAGATTTATTATTTTAAAATTATTTATATTCTTACAAATTTCCAACTTTACAATTTTACAATTATGGTAATTTAACAATATGTATGGCATACATTTTGCAATTTTACAATGATTCAATTTTATGGTAGTTATGGTTCAAATTTGACAATTAATTTACAACTTTACAATTTTACAAATTTTACAATTTTAATAAAATTGAATCATGACAATACATACAATTACAGTTAAAATTTTACAATTTTACAATTTCATAATAAAATTACGATTACAATTAAAATTTTACAATTTTACATAAGATTACAATTCAAATTACAATTACAGTCACGATACATACAATTACAATTATAATTTTACAAATTTTCAGTTACCAATACATAATATTTAATAAATATCACGATTTAATATTAAAAATAAACATCATGATCATGATAACCATTATGGAAAAATCATATTCTAAAATACACATTCAAATTCGCTAACATCATCTAATCATCGTGATCATGATCATCTAACAAAACATAAGCATTGTATAACATCATCACAAACATCAAATATACATCTCATGTCAAATAACTGCTATAAAATACACATCTATCTGCAAGCACAGTAAATGAACATATCTAACATGACCTAAAAATATACACATCATGATGAACACCAACATGTAAATTAAGTACATCAACATGAACATAAAATACATGCACCATATATATATATATATATATCAAAAATATACAATTGTAATAGAAATGCATAGAAATGTCAAATATTTAGTGGTACATGAACAATACTATAACTAGTTGAGGCCTGCTTAGATGGTGTCTGCTCAGGAGGTGCCTGCTCAAATGGTGCATGCTCTGGAGGTCCCTGCTTAAGAGGTGTTTCTTGCTCATCTCTATGAGGTGAAGGAGGAGGAGGTGGGGTACTAGAATGATCACTCGCCTCATGATCATCATCTGAGTTGTTGTGTGATGCATCTGCATGGTGCCTATCCCACCATGCTGCCAATAGCTTTGAAGCTTCGACGATATGACACATAAGGTTCATAATATCACACAGCATGTCCCTCCAGAGATTTGTGAGTGTACAATTTGCCTGGATGTCTCTGATCTTCACAGGGAAGACTCCCTCATCAACCAAGAGTCTACATAGTCAGTCACCCAACTCCATCCTGAATCAAATTTTAGCCCTACACCACATGCCCACGAGTATCTTGATGCAGGAGCATCCTGCTTGATTTTTATTAAAATATTGTGTAAATAGGGGGCTTTGTTTTTTAAATTATTTTGTAAATTATTATGCTTATTTTTAATAAATTAAGAGAGAAAAATGTAAGTGTGAGGATTATTGTAAATATTCTTTTAATAAATTAAGGATATGAGTGAAGTTGAATTAGGTAGATAATGTAGGAATTATGAATTCCTTCAATAGAACTCAATTGAGTCAAATGAGGGATAAATCTATTTTAGATTTTGGTTGAGATTTGTGTGGAGAAAATAATGGATTGGAGTTAATTCATAATTATGTATAAATATGAAGCTTGTGATAGTGAGGAATATAGGGAGAGAGAGAGAGAAATGGTTTGAGAGCTTTTGTAAAAGGGTCGAGAGCCGAGAGGCCATACATTGTAATATTTGGCCAAATGGTTTGAATCTGGAATTTATTGTGCTATTATATATCAGTATTTTTTTTTTGTATGGCTCTCTTCTCTTTATGTATACTTTGAGTTGATTCAAATGTTGTTTTAATGAAGAGTTTTCTTAATAAATTTGTGTATGAAAGAAACACACACTCTATTATATGCTAGGATTTGTTTTATAGCAGAATCCTAGCATCATTTGGTATCAGAGCCTTGGTGTGATGTGATCATTGTTTGTGATGTGACCATTGTTTGAGAACTGAGACCTGTGCGAAGACTTAGATAAAGAGTTATGGATAGCACATATCTGTGGAAATTGCTACTTGCAGAAGAATGTGTATCCAATCAATGTGGAGAAAGTTATTTGTTGCAAGAACAACAAATTCTTGGAAACACATCTATAAGTAGTCATGTCTGTAAGGGAAGTAATAGCGATCAGTGGAAATTAGCATGGAAACATTGTAGGATCTAGTCATCAACGTGGTTGAAGATCTGAGACTGTTGTTGAGTCTCAAAAAATTTATCTGGTGCGTTGCCATATCGATTCATCTTTATCACAGTGGGGAGCTGGTGGATACCATGTGAACCTGGATTTTGAATGTGTTGTGTGTTGTTCTGGGCTTTTTCCATTGTGGTTGAGAAACTTGAATACTATGATCAACAACAACCTATTTTTTTTTTCGAGAAGGTTGTGGTCTATCGAAGAGGGCTCGACCACATATCCCTCAAAAAGAGAATTACCATGTTCGATATGATTTTCTGCAAAGCGTAAAAGTTTTGCAACATTTCCCTACCCTAGCAGAGCATCACAGGGAAGACGACGATAAACACCATTGCTTAGAGAAGAACCTGGATTGACAGATGTGCTACGTTTATCCATGCAAAGGGAGGAGTTGAAGACCATGGAGATGTGTTGTGCGACCAACACAAAATGAATTCAATACAACACAGTCGCAGTGGAATCATGGAGGCAGTAGCATGATCTGTCTACTGCGGTTTGGATGTGTGGCTTTAATTCCCTACGAGACTGTGTGAAATTTTAGACACAATCCCTGTGGATCACGGTGTGCGGCCAACAAACGGTATGCTTTGGTTGTTTGACAATCATCATGGAATCGTGGAGTCAGTTGCATGATAATGTGTTTTGGCATGTATAGGTTCAAGTTCCTTGCGAGACTGCGTAAGGAATTAAACACAGTCCCCATGGGGTCATGGTGATGGGCCAGCATTTGGTTTTATGTTAACAGAAATATATGTATGCAGTGCCATTCCAGTTTTGTATACACAGGTCAGCTTGGACATCATATTTCTTTGATTGTATTGTTTGTCATCCTTGGTTGCAATTGTTTTGATCCCTGTGTGATGGTTTGTGTCGGCAGCGACTGCAATAGTGCAAAAATTTTCTGCTTAATGCATTATTCCATGTCCGAGTTGCACATTAAGGGATGAGGATATTGGCAGAAAAATCATCTGAACATAAATTGCAGGGTCTCAAATATTAAACAATTGAAAATATTTGTGAAAGTGTGTTGTGTTGTGCGTAAAACACTGAGTAAGAAACGTGGAAGACAATTCCTATGGTCCATTGCACTGTCCAAGTGAAGGGAGCTTGGAAAAAACAAAATTTCCTCCTTTATTCTGTTGTTATTTCAGCACCATACGGTTTGCAGTAAGGAATTGAATAGTGTGAAAAGAAGGATAAGTTAGTTGCCCATGTTATGGAGATTGCAAAGCATGAAGCAATGAAAGATTACATGGATGCATTCACTGTTGTTATGGGTAGTTGGAGTGTTGTTCTTTATGGAGATGATACAACCAATGCCAATGTCAAAGATAGTAAAGTTGATTCCTTTTCTGTTTCAGCCCGAGGTAAGGGGATTTTGAAGAATGCCTCTGTGAAAATTTTTCAATGAAGCGTTAGAGTCAGGAGCGCTATCTTTTTTTGGAATTAAGAGTTCAGAATGAGAATTAGAAAATGCGGAAACCAAATGGTTTACCTGTTGAGGTGCATGCAACTGATCCATTTTATTTCCCTACTATCATTGACATAGGATGGTTGTTGAGTACTGCATATGCGTAGATACATCCGCTCCCATTCCCACTACAGTCCAACAATATCACCATTGCAGGTAGCACAAGCATTTTTTCTTTACTTCTTCATTTTCTCCTTCTATCCACTCTCTTGTATTGAAGAATATGGTGTAGACTTGCTTGTTGCGAATTTTCCTAGCAATCGGGAGTGCTAATTTGAGATTGATGACGAGACAATTGTGGGTGAATTATTATACTTTGTGGATGAAGGAAATGGTTTTTGGTTCTAAACCTTTCTTGAAGTGCAGGTGATTACAGTTGAAGAATATTATTACAGAAAAAGAATAACAAGAGGAAGTGTAACCTTTAAAATTGCAGTAAGCTTGAAACCATTATGTAACAATTGTGGTCTATAAAAACAAACCATTTGTATTGATAAAGTGATAGAAAGGGCGAACTATGGAGAGAGAGTTGGAAAATAATGAGCTGCATAAAAGTGCAGGAAAACTTCCTGCTTACGATGGTAAGTGTGTTGAAGAGACTATGGTATGAAGGAAATGCGAATATTCACAGTGCTAAAGATAGCACAGAAGAGTGGAATCCAGAGAGTTGAAATTGTGAAGAGAAGGTTTGTTAATAACCTTGAAGGGAGCATAAGGTATGATACATCATTTCAAAAAGGTATTTTAATGTGAAAATTAAATGATTTATTTTATTTTAAAATAAATCTTGGGAAAAGTGAGTTGCATTTCAATCTAAAGGCTAAAGTATCATGTGAGTAAATGATAATGGGAGATGATGTAAATGGTGATCATTTGTGATATTTTTTGAAGAATGGAGTATGAGAGATAGTGAAGATTTTACATTATAAAAATGTATTAAGGGTGGATTTTCATTGGTAGATTGTATAAATTGAACTAAGTAAAAATATCCGCTATTGTAATTATTGGGTCAAGCTTTGAAGTCAAACTGATGTTAGGGTCAAATGAAAAATTGGATAGCTTGAGTTAAAATTGAGTTATTGTACAAGAAGGTGTATTTTTCATCCAAGATGAAGAGTTGATGTAAAGTCTGGAGTCAAAGAGTCTTAAACCAAGTCAAACGTTTGAATGTAATTGGGTGCATGATCGGTGGATCCCGACACCCAAAGAGTTTGGTCATTATAACACATGAAATAATGCAGTTGTTGTTTTGCAGCAAAGAGGAGCAAGAGAGTTGCTAGAAATGATTCCAAAATAGAGAATTGAAATAGGTCAAATGTAGGAAGAGAGCTTATATTGTTGGATGCCAAGTATGAAGGCTTGCTGAAAAGAGGACTCGAATGAAATCCACACATGAACATATGAAGTTCACAAAGGAGGAGAAGATGATTGGTGATAGTCATTTTAGAGGTTCTAAGGAAGACTGCAACAGCAAAAAGAAGAAGGAAGATGCCAAGGAAAATGGCATATGTAAGAAGTTGACTGATGACGAGTATGAGCGGGAGAAAGATGAGATAGCAGTTCACCTTGAGTTATTGATGGAATTGTTATAGAGAAATAAAGACCAGAGACATGGTTGGACCATGAGGAAGAAATTGAAATGGCAGAAGCTACACGCAAAGAGGGAACAACAGGTAAACATACAGTTGACAAAAGAGCCAAGGAAGCTCGAGCAAATGTTGAGTGTGAAATTCAGATGTGAATAACTCAGAGAGGATGAGTTGAAAATGGAAATTTCCATTTGTGGCCCAGAACAGGGTGAAATTCTGGGTGAGGAGATCAATGAGAAAAATCTCATGGACTATTGAAATAGTTCAGAAGAATTTGAAGATGTGTTGACAAGAGGAGCAGATGAGGCTACGAAGCCTTGCATTTTTAAATCTCATAGTTTATGTATGTTTGCAGGATGTGCGGAAGATGGTGGACAATATGGTGAAACTGTCACAGAGATGAATGAAACTCTTGAGGTGAAGTATAATGGGGAATGCCTTTTAGAGGAGGAAGGTATTGATTTGTTGCAGCAGGAAGAAATCATAAATGAGTTCTTGTTTGGTGTAAGCTAGCCAGTTGAAGCTCTTATTGAGCAGAAGCATAATGAAAATGTCGAAGTGATGTTCCAAGGAGGTAAACAAATGAATTTGTTTAATGAAATTTTTGATAGAATTTTGCAGTATGATGATATAGAAACAATGATAACTCAGGAAGATTTCCAGAAGAAGAATGAAGCTGGGAATGAAGGTTGTGATGAAACGATGGAAATATTTCACATGGAAATAGAGTTCTTGGAACGATGGCTTAAGGAACCTGAAGGGGAGATGAAACTTGCAGAACCTAATCCAGAATAGATTGCAGTTACTGTGCATGATAGGAATGAAATGTTTTTAACATTTATAGAATTGAGTGAATGTTATAACTTTTCAAATGATAATATGGTTGTAGATACAGAAGGAAACATAGATAAATGTGATGTTGAAATCAGAGAAATTGAGCAGAAAGTATTTGGAGATGAGATGGAAAATCAGGAGCAACAAGAAATTTATGTCTTTAGAAACATAAGGGAAACAGAAGTATTCAACCAGTAGGATAAAGATGAAAGCAGCCAACAATTAAAAATAGGATTTGTTGAAATCCAGAAAATCTATGATGGGAGATTGATGCTTGAAGCATCAAAAGAGACCGAAAGGTCTTATCTTTTTAAAACTAACAGTTTGTTGATGAATGCAGGTACAACACTGGATGAGAAATTTGTTGCTATAAAAGAAATTAATGACTATAGTTGTGATAAAGAAGAAATTATTGATTATTCTTCACTTTAGAAAGTTGAGTGTTCAACGCAGTTGGAGAGGAAAGCATTAGAAAAAGAGGAATTACTCTGAGGAAGTGGCAGAAGAAATTGTTGTAAAGGCCGATGGAATCTGATTGACAGAGTGAGTGATAAGTTACCAAATAGATTTGATATTTTAAAGGACCAATGACATAACAGAGTTTGGAATCTTGGAGGGAGCAAGTCATCAAGACTTGCGGTTGTCGCATTATTACAGAAAAGCAACAGACCTCATAGACAGGAGTCTATGGAAACTTATCTACATGGGGAGTCTGATGCAGTAGCATCTCGCTTGATTTTTATTAAAATATTGTGTAAATAGGGGGTGATTTTTTTTTAATTATTTTATAAATTATTATGCTCATTTTTAATAAATTAAGAGAGAAAAATGTAAGTGTGAGAATTATTGTAAATATTCTTTTAATAAATTAAGGATATGAGTGGAGTTGAATTAGGTAGATAATCTAGGGATTAGGAATTCCTTCAATAGAAGAGTCAAATGAGGGATAAATCTATTTTAGATTTTGGTTGAGATTTGTGTGGAGAAAATAATGGATTGGAGTTAATTCATAATTATTTATAAATATGAAGCTTGTGACAATGAGGAATATAGGGAGAGAGAGAGAGAAATGGTTTGAGAGATTTTTTAAAAGGGCCGAGAGCCGAGAGGCCATCCATTGTAATATTCAGCCAAATGGTTTGAATCTGGAATTTATTGTGCTAATATATATCAATATTTTTTGTTTGTATGGCTCTCTTTTCTTTATGTATACTTTGAGATGATTCAAATGTAGTTTTAATGAAGATTTTTCTTAAGAAATTTGTGTATGAAAGAAACACACACTCTATTATATGCTAGGATTTGTTTTATAGCAGAATCCTGGCATCACATCTGCACTTGAGGAGGTCTCTCACCCTCCATGTAGGTTTTAACCCTGTACTGAAATTATCTGCAAACGAATCTTAAAGACATAAAATAATTAGTAGAGAGAGCATAAAACATAAAACAGATAAACATAGATATTTTCCCCTGGATCCCAAATCAGGACGACCAACTTGATTTTTCATTATATTCCTTTTAGTGTTACAACACATATACATACATGCCGAAGCATACATAAACCCCAATCCATTAACCCTGGATTAGAACATAACTTTAGTTCCCCTGACCAGATGCCGAAAACCATCATGCCCCAAAACCATGTGCAAACCCATGCGCAAAACCATGGGCGGGTCCGCCCATCGAAAAATAAGGACAGAATATAACACAAACCCAACATTATCCCACCTGTTTTTTTCTTTCCGCAGGGGGCCACAGGAGAGCTGAGTCATTAGCCCAACTTTGCAACACCCATTGTTTCTCTACACCAAGAGAACTTATGAGTGTTCACGGACTTTGTAAATGCATCTGCAACATTCTTCAAAGTGTCCAACTTTACCAACAATACCCTTTTAGCTTCAACCATATATCTCACAAAGTGATATTTAACATCAATGTGCTTTGTCTTTGAATGATAAGAAGGGTTCTTAGCCAAGAAAATTGCACTTTGGCTATCACAGTCTATCCTTATAGCTTGCTGCACCAACCCCATACTTGAACGCAATCTCTGCAACCAAACTACTTCTTTGCTTGCATGAGTGGCTGCCATGTATTCTGCCTCTGTAGTTGAAAGAGCCACTACTAAATGTCTTTTACTCATCCAACTAACTGCACCTCCAAATAGGCTAAACAAATAACCACTTGTAGATCTTCTTTGGTCCAAATCTCCAGCCCAGTCTACATCAACAAAACCACGAATGTCCAACACTCTTTCCAATCTCCGGGTTCTTCCAGTACAAGCCATAATCACTAGTGCTATGCAACATTTTCCAAAACCTTGCCATTAGGAATTTTGAGGTCTAAAATGGTTTCCTAAGAAAAATGTACAACAAAAATAAACTTTATAAGAACCAATAGGATTCAAGATGATGATGTCAACCATAGGGGAGATTTTAAATATTTTTGGAGTAAAAAGTAAAAATATTAAAATATAATAAATAATAAAACTACTAATTTAGGCTTACCAGTGTTTCTAATTAAATCTCCGTTTAGGTGCACATGGATGCAAAATTTAATTCCTCATCCAAGGAGTATCCATCTTGCATACTTTCGATGGACCTCACTACATGAAAAATGAGAATACATGAAAAACGTATTTGCAATCACGATTTTCATGTATTTCTCATTTTTTGTGTAGCAGGGTCCATATAAAGTATGGAAAATGGGTACTCCTTGAATGAGAAATCAAATTCTGCATCCAACAAGTGTTTCCGCTCGAAATTTGAGTAAACCCATAGGGAGATAAGTTGAAAATACGAGTTGAAAAAATAGTTTTCTTTGTTTCCCTCTAAAATTTGATGATGTAATCAAATATATTTTATTATTTCCTCTATTATTCTATAATTTCCTTAGGAGGCCCATATTAGACCTCAAAATTCCCCTAATGTCAGTGTTTTCCAATGCTCCTTCCCTGGGTTTGACATAAACCTGCTCAATACTCCCACAACATGTGCAATGTTTGGTCTAGTATAGACCACTGCATACATTAGGCTACTCACTACACTTGCATAAGGAACACGAGACATATCCTTATCTTCTTCTTGTGTCTTGGGACATTGTTCAACAGACAACTTTGTACCTACAAGAATAAGAACATTCACTGATTTACTATCCTGCATATTGAACCTCTGCAATATAGTCTCAACATACTTCATTTGGTTTAACCAGAGCTTCCTCTTTGCCCGATCTCTCTTAATTTCCATGCCCAAAATATAGTTTGCACCACCAAGATCCTTCATGTCGAATTTGGAGAACAGTTGGATCTTCAAATCTTGAATAATTTCTTTGTCATTTCCAATCAACAACATATCATCCACATACAAGACCAAATAAATAACACGGTCACCAATTAATTTAAAATAAACACAGTGATCCTCCTTGCTTCTGGGGAAGCCAACTCCCCGTATATAGGTATCAAATTTATGATACCACATCCTTGGTGACTATTTTAACCACACATAGACTTATTTAACTTGCATACCAGTTCTTTCTTACCCTTCACCATAAATCCTTCAGGTTTCTTCATGTAGATCTCCTCTTCCAGATCCCCGTGAAGAAATTTTGTCTTCACATTCATCTGTTCTACCTCAAAATCAAATGCAACAGCAACAGATAAAAGTAGTCTAATAGAAGTAACCTTGGCAACATGAGAAAAACTATCACCAAAATCTATTCCCGGCACCTGGGAATAACCTTTTTCTACCAACCGAGCTTTGTATTTATCCACCTTTCCTTCTACATTCATCTTATTATTAAACACCCATTTTCTCCCGATGGGCTTCCTTCCAGTCAAGAACTCCACCAGATCCCATGCCTCATTTTTATGCAAGGATGACATTTCATCAACCATGGCCTCCTTTCAGAGTTTTCCATCCTCTGAATCTACTACCTCCCTGACGGTTCTGGGATCATCATCAGTTACAGTTAAAGAAAAATTTGAATATAAAGCAGATGGACTATACCTTTCTGGTTGTCTTCTTTCTCGAACTGATCCTCTCACAACTGGAGTGTGTGGCTCTTCCTCTTCTGAGTCTTCTTCTGTTGTAGAGTCTGATTCATCCTCCTTTAGCTCAAACTCTATCTTCTTAGGTTCCTTTGGTAGGAATTCATGTTTAACAATATCTTTCACCTCTCTAAACACCAGATCTCAGCTGTACACTACCTTCCTTGTTTCCAAGTTCCAAAGCTTGTAACCTTTTAAACCATCCTTATACCCAATAAATATGGACCTTTCAGATTTATTATCCAACTTGGCCCTTTTATCCTTTGGAACATGTACATATGCATCACATCCAAATATCATCAGATGTGAAAGAGAGGGTTTCTTACTAGTCCATACCTCATGTGGGGTCTTATCCTCCAACGCTAATGAATGTGATCTGTTAACCAAGTAACATGCAGTCTCCACTGCCTCTGCCCAAAATTCTTGTCCTAACCTGGTACCACTGAGCATGCTTCTTTCCTTTCCATCAATGTTTTGTTCATTCTTTCTGCAACTCCATTTTTCTGAGGGGTGTATGGAGTAGTCTTCTACCATGATATATCACTCTTCTTACAAAACTCTTCAAATTCCTTCTTGTAGAACTCCCCACCATTATCTGTCCTCAACACCTTTATCTTCTTCTTTTTCTGGTTTTCCACCAGAGCCTTAAATTCTTTAAATCTGTCAAAGACTTCAGATTTCTTCCTCAAGAAATATATCCATGTATTCCTTGAGAAGTCATATATGAATGAAACATAGTACACAGTCTTACCCAGTGATGGAATTGACATAGGTCCAAACACATCACTGTGCACAAGCTCTAATATCTTTTTCACCCTCTTAGCACCAGAAGGAAAACTCACCCGATTTTGCTTCCTATATACACAATGTTCACAGAAATATAAATCTAGAGAGCTATTATACATACCTTCTACCATACCATTTCCATGCAGTATCCGAAGGCGGTTCTCTCCAATATGTCCAAGACTTTGATGCCATAACATGGTCTTTTCTCTAGAGACCGCTAGGCTTTTCGCTCCACTTTCGGGAACCACAGAACTATTGCACCCAGCGATAACAGTGCTGCCCTGAAGCTTGTATAGAGTTCCAATCCGAACTCCCCTCATTAATACTAGTGCTCCTTGAACCATCTTACACGTATCTTTCTCAAACATTGTTTTTACACTTGCATCATCCATCTTCCTTACAAAAATTAGATTTCTGGCCAATGCAGGAATGTGCAGAACACCAGGAAGTGTTCTAATCCTTACACCTTGCAGCTTTAGCTTGAATTTTCCACGTTCGACGATACTAGCTTTCCTATCATCCCCTAGGAAGACATCACCGCCATCATATTTCTCATACTCGCAGAACTACTCCCTATGGGGAGTGAAGTGAAAAGATGCACCTGAGTCAATCAACCATGACTCATGATCTACATGTCTATTTGAAGAAGAAGACAAATACACATCCCCACCTTCATCCAAGGTGGTTTTTGCCTTTGCAAAAGGAGCATCATCAGATCCCTTTCCTTTCTCAAGAGCTTTAGATCTGTAGTCCTTTCTGTAGTGCCCTTCCTTTCCGCATTTCTAGCACACCTTTACAAACTTTCCAGGAGATTTAGATCTCCCTATAGATTTAGATCTCCCACTCAAAACATTATTCTTGTTTCTATTTTGGGACCTTCCTCGTATAGATAAGGCATCTCCATTCTTACCCTCCATATTTCTCTGTCTCATTTCCTTTGACAGCAAGGCTGCGAAAATATCATCAAAATTCAAGGTAGTTGTATTGCTACCTATTGCAATAACTAGACTGTTCCACAAGTCTGGTAGAGAACACAACAAACTAATGCACTTATCTTCATCTAAGATTTTAATATCAACAAATGACAACTGACTTACCACAGTATTGAAGGCGTTCAGATGCTCTGTCATCGAGTCTCCATCCTTCATCCTCAGGTTATATAGCTTTTTCTGTAGGAACAATTTATTCACCAGAGATTTAGATTGGTACAAGGTCCCTATCTTGTCCCACAAGTTCTTCACCGTAGCTTCTCCAAATATATGGAACAATACTGAATCTGAGACACACAACTGTATTGTTCTCTTTGCCTTTCGATCCAGTTTCTTCCAATATTCATCTGACATTGTCGTTGGTTTAGTACCCGGATCTACCGCGATCCATTGATCTTTATCCACTAGCAGATCCTCCATCTTGAGCTTCCACAACTCAAAACTTTGACCATTAAATTTCTCGATCTCTATCTTCCCGCCGCTCGCCATCTTCTTTCACCGCAAGAATCGATCTTGTAGATCTTCCACTGAATAGGGTCTACCTCAGGCCCGAGAAAAAAAACCCCTCAGCAGCAAAGGCGTCCCCTTGAAGCCGAAACTGCTCTGATACCAAATGTAGTTTTTAACCCTGTACAAAAATTATTTGCAAACGAATATTAAAGACAGAAAATAAATAGTAGCAAGAGCATAAAACATAAAACAAATAAACACAGAAATTTTCCCCTGGATCCCAAATGGGGACGACCAGCTTGATTTTTCATTATATTCCTTTTAGTGTTACACATATATATACATGTCGAAGCATACATAAACCCCAATCCATTAATCCTGGATTAGAACATAGCCATAGTTCCCTTGACTGGATCTACAAAATACCGGGGGCCGAAAACCATCATGCCCCAAAACCATGTGCAAACCCATGCACAAAACCATGGGTGGGTCCGCCCACCAGAAAATAAGGACCAAAATTGTTTTCTGGGGCACTGCCGCACACCCTGATAGGGAAGGCTACCAACCCCCCTATGACCCCCCTGACGTTGTGCCCAACGCAACGTACAGGGGGGGATATCACCCCCCTTGTTACCCCCCGCGCCTGATTAGTCGTGGAATTAATATAGCACAAACCCAACACTCCACAGCCTCTGGCATCTCCTCATCATCTACATGATCATCCGGTGGGGGTGGAAACATGTCCCCATTAAACGTGAAAATATCTAAAAAATATATAGTACACAACAATAATTAGACAATTTCATTAAACAATTTAATAAAACAAGTTAAAGAACATGTTAGAATAAATTTTATTGTAATTAACTAAGAATAAAATGAAACTATATTAATTTAAATAAAACACTAATATTAGCTCTATCATCTGGTGGCTCATCTTGGATGAAGAGTATGTTGGTACACCCTCGCCAATCCAACCCAGGTAAGGACATGGCACCATCATGAACATGTGGTCATCCTCACTGGATAATAGCTCCAGTGCATCACTAGAAGTCTTGGTCGGATACTCTGACTGGCCCCTCTTGGGCATCATCTTGCCCCAAATGTGCATTTTTACCTCTATCATCGGCCTACGACGCTGACAGAAAAAAGTAGGCCTCGTCTCTACAAACCTCTCAAAAAATAAACTAAACAACTTTGAAGCAAAAGGGAAGGTAAAACTCCCACGTGCCTGAGAACAAAATCTATTTAAGGCAATAAAAAACTACCGAAAAATAATGGGAGACTATCTAACAAGTCATGGCCTTTGGAATATAGAATCAATATAAAATAAAAGAGGGAAACTAATGTGCTTCCTGTCACTAGTATAATGTGCAATGGTGGTCAGTAATAGTGAGAGGCACCTAACGTCCTCTGGACCAAAAGAAGCAATACGTAGCTGTCCACCACACACCAAAAAATGTGCTGGAGAAAGTATGTCATCCCTAATGTATCTCTGAGAGTACAACAACTGAATCCCTACTGCATAACCGAAGGGGACATAAGGGAACTGAGGCAAATCCACCCTTCCGAGATAGACCAGTGATTAAAATACATGTCCTCCTCATTGGGCTAGTACCACTAGTCAGGACCAACACGGAAATCCTATTGGTGGGAATCCCACTTGTAGATCAATTGTACTAATAATTCGTTATGCCCCTTCAGGGTTGTAGCCTCCTCATAGAACTTAAGGAGGCTTACATCCCTTAATAGCAACTAGGTGGGTGGCGTAATAGGGCGAAGGTACAAAATTCTCTCCCTCTCTCTTAACTCCCACTATTGTACCATGTTGTAATTGTCATCCCTCTGCTCTTGTTGCTGTCTCTCCTCTCTCTGTTGACGTCGTTGAATGATTCACATATTAAATACATCAACCTCCCTCATACATAAAACATACATTTTTTTATTAAATGACAATTGTATTTACAAATATATAGATATAAATTTTATTGAAAAAACAAAAAAAAACATTTAGTGCGCCACAAAAAACAGTCACGCACTTCCAACGGTGCGTACATCTATATCATGAACCTTCCACGGTGCACATAAAAAACAGTCACGCACCGTGATATAAAAAATATTAATTAAAAAAATATTATAGGCAGTGCATTGACAAACCATATCCACCCCGGGGCATTTTTTATAGCTCAACGCACTGCCCGTTTGCAATATTTTACCATTGGTGGTGTGGTATCCAAACACAAAATGCCCTGACGCGGTAGGTTTGACCGATGCACTGCACATTAGATGTGTTCTTGTAATATAGACACACCGGGCCATTATTTTTATTTTTAAATAGTTCCCAGGTGCGTTTCGGTAAACCAACGCACCACCGAATATAAAATAAATTGTTATTTTTAAAATGTTATAAATTCTCGGTGCAGCTGGAAACCAACATGCACCAAAAAATTTTATTGTTATTGTGGCACAATTTTGTCGGTAGTGCACCAAGCTATCACATTATCCGCTCGGTGTAGTTTCCATTAACACCGTTCGTGGTGCGGCCTGTAAATTTACAAGGAGCACTGGGAACGATGAGAGTCGAACGGCTCGAATGCACCGCGCAAGAATTTATTTTTAAAAAAATAGAATGAATTCTAAGTCAATTTTAAAAATTAATTCGTTAAAAGCTTATGTTGGTGAGACACATATAGATTACCTACACATTTTGCGTCGAGGAGGCATATTTCCAACGAAGCACTAAAAACCAAAATTTCCCATTGTTTCACAAAATTTGAAGTCCACGCACTGAGTAATGGAAGGAAGAAATGCAGGAAATGGGAGCACCGATGGCATGGCACCTCAGAGAAGCAAAGGTCACACTGGTGCTTGAGATATCTACAAGACTGAAAATAGTTCAAATGAATTTTTACGACCAATATATATTTTTTTAAATTAACCCTTTTTTGGTGCGCTCTAGTATGAGATGCATCAGGCGGTTGTATCAATGGCACACCAAATTATTTTAAATTAAAAAAGAAATGGGTCAATGTGTTAGGGAACATTAACCACCCTGAGGCTTCGTCGTTAGAGTATAACACCGAACTTGGTGGAAATAGTGTCTTTAACTTCACCCTTGTACGTTGCACTGGATTACTGAGACGCACCGAGCCGGTTTGTATGGAGTGCACCATGCTTTCTTTGAATAAACACCCTATATTGGTCGTCATTGTACCTATACCGCATCAGACCATCATCTTTAGTGTATAACACTGAAATAGTGAAAATATTTTTTTAAATAAAACCCTCATGCGGTGCTCTCAGTTAATGAAATGCACCGGGTTGGCGATTTATGACCAACATTGGGTGTGTTATATAAAAATAACCATATCTTTTCATTAAAAAAACACCCTATGCAAGGGCGTCGTATCACTATAAATGCACCAGGGTGTCGTTTTTAGATTATAGCACTGTAATAGCGATTTTTTTGTTTTTTTGATTAACCAATTGGTCGGTGTGCTCGATTAATTCGAGGCACCGGGAAGGTTATATAGCGAGTGTCTTGGTGTTCCATTTGATTGTACACACTGGTGTGCTTTATATAAAGCACACCATCATTTTTTTTAAAACCCTGTCAAGGTGACCATCAACTTGTATGCACTGGTGCATTGTAAGGGAGGAACCGCTTATTAGATGCCCTTGTGCGTCGTATGTATGAAGTACACTATTATTTTCGTAGTACTTAAAAATAACTCTACAATGGTTATTTAGCCTCTACTATGCACTAATGCATCACATATATATTAAACGCACTCGTGCATGTTATGATTATAAATGCACTACGAAAAAACATCCGCAAAAACATCTGCTTGCTAACATCTTCCAGTGACCTCCACTACAAATATATATCTGGGATGTTTTTATTAGGGCTTCCTAAAAAACATCCGCTATAGGGTCTTTTCCTTGCAGTGATGTGGCCATTGAAGTTATAGTAGTTGTAATGGTTTTTTGGGATGTTTGCACTGATTTTTTGTAGCTATTGTCTTATTATTCTCCCCCTTTCCATTTCTTTTAACAATGAGATTCTCTTCTAGAAGACTAGAAGTTGTGCATTTATTAGAGAAGTCACATAAAAAGGAATGCTATGAAAAATAGTAATATCGACTGACTTGATACAAGGAACTAACAGGGGCAGTGTTATCATAATCCACTGTTACTTATTGCTACACCAAGAATAGAGCTAAAGCGATCCATAACTAATATGCCTAATATTGTACATAAAAATATCACTCTAGATGTTCATAGATATGCCTAATATTGTGCATAAATATGATCACTTTATATGTTCTTAGATGTGCCTAATATTGTGCATAAAAACTAATATTTATATGCATGTAACATAAACCATCATAGGTACTTTTAATAACATCATTTATCTATTTTATATCCTTCTAGTGTCCCTCATACTAGCACTCAATGCAACAAGGGAATTTTCCAACTGACTATAAGCCTGAAGGAATGGGATAAAGTGTTATGTAGGTGTTATGCACGAATTCCCTTAAAGCACCAGGCCATCTTTATAACCTTAATTTATGAGTGTAGACTAGGATATATCTAGTTCATATTAATATACTAAGGCTCTGTATTAAGTCTGGTTGTGCCACTAGGCCTATGAAAAGACAAACAATGTTTGTTCATATATTTTTCTATGTTACTACCTTGGTGTAGTATAAAAATTGGACCATGCTATATCATGCCATAATTTAAAATCACACAAAAAACATCATTCTGATAAGCAAAGATAACATAAAATATTGAGGTTAACATTCATAAAAATAACCCACACATACTTAAGTATCTCAATTAGTGTGATGCTAGGCACTGTAGTGATTAAGATAGGTATTGGATCTTAGTCCACTAATCTATATATGATTCTTATATTTTATTCATGGTTTATTGACAACCCATTCTAGGCCTGCTTCAGTACATAACCATTAAAGAGGGCATGTACATATATGGTAAACTCTATAAATGACAGTCGAGTTTGTCCAAGTAGAAGTCAGGGACAAGTTTATTATAAGTCAGTATCAAATTATATGTCAATGGATTGGATCATATCCAATGCAATGTTTTTGAACCACATATGAGAGATCATGTACTATTCTAATATCATGAATTCCTTCAAGTGTCAGGCACCACTATCTGAAGTTTGATGACCTAGTCTTAAGGGGAACTAATGCCTCACTTCAAGTCTATTGTCTCTTGTGTAGGTAATTCAACCTATGGAAGAACATTTTATATATATATATATGGTTTCTAGATGTATATCAAAGTTGAAGTTCACATATCTGTATCTAAATGTACAACATTTTCATGGCTGCAATTTATGTTGTAGTGATGAAAGATACAACATAATACATGCCTACATATAGCTTCAATATGTCTTGAGATTTAGGTGGTGCTTTCCATTTGTTAAACTTGTTTTGTAGTGATTTGCCTTGAACGAGTTCCAGGTATCATATTTATTGAGATGCCTCAGGATGGGTATAGAGATAGGTTTCATGATTCTCCTCCCAACCATTGACAACTTCCACCTGTGTAATTTTCACCCCCTAGCTTATGAAACTTATCCCAATTTTTAGGCTAGGTATTCTAGAGGTTTGTTCCCCTCCACCCTATATATTTCATTTTAGTTGTATATTGATAAAGTTATTCTAGAGGTAGTTTTTTACTTCACCCATCATTCCATAAGTAACTCTAGAGATAGAAATCTACACCCATTGATCAAAAATGGACTCTAGATATTCACATCTCCAACCTTTGGACAACCAGGGAGTCTAGAGATTCATATCTCCACCCTTTGGTCAGCAAGTGACTCCAAAGATTTAAAAATCCACCCTATAGTCAACATGGGAATCCAAATATACATGTTCACCTTCACTTTTCTCGGGGCTTCTATATATTTTCCTCCACCCTGATGTTTCTCAACAGCTCCACCCAATGTTGGGAATCCAAAGTTTTCCAAACTTGAGAATTCTAATTCTGATCATTCAACAAGGATACTAATCTAGGGCAACCTGTGGTTCACACCCTTCATCAAACAAGGGATTATATAGACAAATAATCTCCATCCTCAATCAAATTGAACTTGGCCATTTTTATTTACAATAATAAGGAAAATTCATTTTTCCAAGGTCAAACCCTAATTAAGACAACTCATTATTACTGTGCTTTCTCATTTATGAGTAGTGGGTGCTTATTAGTTTTATCGAGGTGTATCTACACTGTCCATAGATACTTTTATTAGAAGGGGTAAGGTTATTTATATGACCATATTATCCAATCTTAGGTATGAATATCCTCTCAGGTAGTAATACAACGATGATGTATGTTTAATTTTCAGAGTGCATCACGGTTAATTTGGTGATAATTAATGAAATATGGCATCTAGATGTTGTGATATTCCACTATATAACCTGATGAATAAGGATATACTGAAAGGTGAAACTAAGCTCAAACACAGTGTAGGAAGATTGGTTGTAAGCGTTGTAAAATATTTTCACTAGTACATTTGGTGGAAATTCCGACACTTGGTTCCGTGTAATGTTCCCAATTTTAGCCTCAAGCTAAAATGGAACATTATAGTTGCACATTTTATTTTTGATTAATAAAATGGGAAAGGAGACACCTTAACCCCTTTTATATGAAGAAATAACACTCCTAATGTGAAAGGGGAGTGAATAAAGCAACTGAAATAAACACCAACGGTGTGAATGGAACCCAACTCACTTAATTAGTCACCTTTGACTAAAGTCAATAGCGCTGCCCAAGGAGGAAGAGGCTTCCTAGAGGAGCTGCGCAGTTTTGGAGGGAAGCTATTCATGCAAGGGTGAAAACCCTAATTGGTGGGACCATGGTGGAGAAGAGTTCTATCACTTTATACGGAGGAGATGGCAGCCCATTTTCATTATGCTATCTTTTAGATTTCAGATAAGGGTCTGCAAAAGCTTGCATCCCCAGGTTGTTTAGCAGGGTGATGGTGCCCTCGGGCACTAGGGTGTTCCCGGTCGGGAATCCATACCTCTTCCTCAAGGAAGGATGAGGATTGAGATTCATTTCCTCAATCTGGCATTGGCCATAGCTTCAGTCACCTTCTACAGTATTATTTCTGCAACAGAGAGGACGTTGTGTAGCTGGGTTCAGTTAGAGAGGAACTTATGGAGTCTTCTTAGCTTGTTTTCTTCAGTGGTGGAGGGATCTATTCATTGGAGGAGATGCAAGGAGGATTCCCGGGCTTCATTTTAGATCTGTTGGCATGGGCCAACATTCCATCATCTCCCACTGTGCAGTCCATGGAGGAAACTGCATTATTTTATGGAGGGAGTGAGAGAGGGTTTCATAGAGCTCATCAGGAGTTGCTTTTGAGACAAAGGGATCAACCCTTTGTATTGGAGGCATTATCAGAGGAGGGCATCTACATTTCAGATCTGCCATAGCCTCATTCATATTTTGGTTTAGTTGCAGTGACAATTTGGTTGTCACATTTTTCTATACTCCGGCATTTCTAGCAATCTTCATAGATTGGCTAGAAATCTTGTACTTCAGCCCATTTCCTTGCTATTGGGCTTATTTATTCTATTCTTTCATCCATATGTGTTTATTTAATATTCAGCAACATATTCCTTCATGTACACAATGCAGTTGCAGCTACTCTGACATTTTATGGAGTTTCAACAATTCTTGTATTACATTGCTTATTCATTGAGGGTTTGCTCTTAAAGCTTGAGTGGCTTGTCCCTCAGCTATTTCTTGCAAATTTCTGCTGATATATCTTAATATCATGATGGCTATAGCATTTCCCTCTTATGATGTATTTCATAGTTGCAGATTTCATGTTCATGTTCATATGTTGCTGTAAGCTCTCTCATTGAGCATTTTTTTAGAGACCTAGATTGGGGAGATCTGAATAACCCATATATAGTTATTTCTTTAAGCTCATTTTCTGTAGGGAAGTTATGTTAGATGTGTTCCAGGGCATCCCAGTGCTATTTTTCCTTATTTATGTAGCAGCTTCCTTATACAACGTCCTCAAGGACCCTGTAGCAGAAATTTCCGAGGTGGAATATTGCATATCCATAGGCAGAGTCTGAGAAGGGCCAACTAGCCTTTGGATTTATTCCTTCTTTAGAAGGAGTCATATCTTGTAAATTCCCCATCATTAAATCTCTGAAATGGACTTGTGATAGCTCACTGAAGAAGGAATTGGAATATCTTAAGATATTCCCGATGGAGCAGAAATTTCCAGATTTGGAACATTACAGTGGTATCAGAGCATGATCTTGGCTCAGCCTGTGCCCAAGATCTATTTCCATCAGCAAGAGGAGCTTCTCTCCAAGGAGAGGAGATTTACAGAGGAAACAAGGAAGAGGAATGAAGGAAGAGGAGGTTTCCCTTCTTCTTTTCCAGACCATTGAGCACACCATTGAAGATCTGCTGAAAGGGGAAAATTTTGGAGAAATTTTCTGAAAAGGGTTTGTGGATGGAGCAAGCCATAGCTATTCTCATGGAGGGTGTGAGCATTCAGTCACACATGCAGATCCACAGTGCAGTACATTTCCCATAGCTACTGCAAGAAGGATGGATGGAAAAATTTGAGGCCTTTTGAGGAGCAGCGCTGCAACTCAAAGTTATGATTCATGATAGATGATTTAAAAGTTCTATTTCATGTTCTCATGCAAATGAGAGATCATATGTTGGAGTCACAAATATTTTTGCAAAGGGGATTGATGAAAATCAGTGTGCAACTGGGTGTGACAAAACTTCAAACACTTTGCATGCATGGAGGGGAACCATGAAACAATGACCATTCTATCTTTCTAGAGGGGGAGTAAATCAAGAGAATAACTTGCTAGAGGTAAGACCCCCATTGTATGAAGGGCACTCTTCCATTTTTGAGGGTGTGGAGACATTTATTTCAAGGGAAGGCCAAGACTCAAGGCCTCTCATTCAGGAGGAGACACACTCACATGTTGGTAGAGAGGAGGTGCATAGAAGAATCTACAGCGCTGCACCATTGGAAGAAGAAGAAGATCAGGAGAATCAACATGAAGGGATGATGGACATTCACCCCTATCTATTTTCAGAGATTTTATTCAAATGGGAGAAGGACTACACTACGCAGTAGAGAGAGAGGACGTTTCATTCCTCTCATATATTTAGTCCACTTCCTATTTTGATGTCTCATTTTTGGAGGCTTTCCATTTGGGAGGCCACATGGTCTAGAGATGATGAGAGGCATCATGCTATCTGGTTCACCACTCATTGGATTCTGGAGGGGTGGAGACATTAGAGGAGTCCATTACAGTGCAGAGAGTTTGGGGATAAGCACATGGAAGAGGGATACACTCTCTCATTTTCAGTACCACCCATTCTCACCAGTTTCACTGCGCAGATGGAGTTGCTGCATGGATGGAGGATAGCATATTCATGATGAAGGATGACTGCTCCATGTATTTAGTGAGAGAGATGATACTTCCTTTGAGGAAGGACTCTTTCATGCATTGGAGTGGATGGAGGTCACTCATCCTTATATTGCCCAGGATTGGGAGATTCTTTGGAGGTGGTAGTCTCTCTTGAGAGGCTCATTTCAGAGGTCCATATTTCTATTCATTAGGGGAATTTTTAGGTCTAAAATGGGCCTCCTAAGGAAATAATAAAATAATAGCTAAACCAATAAAATAATATTTATGAATTTTCAATTCATTTTTTGCACCAAAATCAATGTAACCATAGTTAAATTCAATTCAAAAGTTGTACCAAAATAAAAATAATAAAAAAATTGTATTGATGTTACTTTAAATAAGAATGAGATTTTCTAGAAAAAGTTATTATCATTGAACAACTAACGCATTTGTCCTTTGTACTTAAATAGCTTAAAATAAAATATAAATATAAATTTATAAATTCTTAATTATATTATATGCTATTAATTAAAATTTATATTATTTAAATTGTATAATAACATGTAATAAATATATTATGTAAAAAAAATATAATATAATAAATGCATAGGGATATGCATTGTTTATTTCAAGAAATATGAAATGACAATAATATATTTTTATTCAAAAAGTGTGAAATGACATTTATTATGAGTACTTTACTTTGACTTTAAAAGTACTTAGAGCACTACCATAGTTAACCATGAGCTTTTATCCACCATTGAGAATGTGACAAGTAAGTGCCTTTAACTCAAGCAATGCTACCTCAACCATTAGGGATGATGTCATCCCCTAAAATGTGATTGGTTCTCATAAAGTGCATTTTGATTGTACATTTTCCTTAGGAGGCCCATTTTAGACCTCAAAATTCCCCTAATGTGAGTATGGGCAGTTGCATGATGGCATGAAAGCAACTTGGAGGATGAATTTGACATGAGGGGATGTCAAGGTAGCAGGCAATAGCGTGATGGAGCACCACATTGAAAAATACCAGCGCCAGGTATTGATTGTTGAGAATAATTTGACTTAACCATTTCGGAAAATTATATAATAGGGGAAGAAACGAAAATTTGTGTCAGTTCTCTTGTGTAAGGAAATTGTCAAACATGCCAACTCAGAAATTCGATGGATAAAAAAGTGACATTATTGTGGATGATTTTCCGAGTAAATTAGGATGGATCTCAAAATTATCATACGTGGGTTTTGTGCAGAACAGAGAAAATTAGTTTTCCAATGAGAAATTTTTCAAAATTCGGTCTAGATTGAGAGAAACGAAAGGTTCTTCGAAGGCAATTTTAGCATATTTTTTGTTGTGGCCCTAAATTTCCAAATTGTCCCAATTGCAATTCCAAATTTGATTTGCTTCCAGAAAAATGATAAATATACGATGGCATCAGAATTATGTTTCAACCAAGATCTGATGCAGTAATAATGTAAAAGAGTAGGAAGGATTGTAGATCATTTCCTTCATGATTACTTATCATGTTTTGATCATATTATCTTTTATGTTTGTTGCATGTATTGTTGTTCGGTGGTTGTAGTAAGTGAGTAAGTGAGAAGGTATCAGTGAAGGAAATTATGCTTCAGACCTATTGGAGAGCCTAGATGCTTCATTCCATGAGTGTTCATGACTGAATAGTGAGCATATCTTAAACATGTTGCAAAATAGATCATATTTGGAGTTGTTGGTGTAGTGATTGATTTGGAGAGTTGTGTATGTTGTTGGATGTAGTATTTTATGGTGATTCTCACACTTGTTCTGCGGGAGCTATTGATGCATGTGGCACATAGCCATGTGTATTTTTATCGTTATGTAATTTCTAAGAATGGGAGAATAAATCACAAAAGACAGCATCAAACCCACTTTAGAAGTTGGGATCTAGCCCTACCAGCTTCAGAGAGGGTTCTCTCTTTTTAACTTTGTTTTGGATAGATATTAGGCTAGTTATGACTATACTTTGTGATTGTTTGATTTTGATTGATTTGGTTGATTAAATCTTTATTTTCCCATTGGGAAATGGAGTCAAAACATAAAACTAGATTTTTGTATCAATTTTTAAAAGAGTTATAATAGGGAAAGCTAGGTTGTATTTACTGTATTCTTTTAAGATTTTTAAATGAATAATGGATATGGCAGAAGAGTGAGTATTAGTTGAGACTGAAAAGAATTTAATTATTTTTCAATATGAATTCAAGTAGAAAACATTTAAATTGTAAAAGCAGCCATAATAAGATGTTTTAAATAACATGTCCTATTCATCACACTTTATGTTTTACAATTAAGAATCTCGATAAACAGAGAAAGGAAATAACAGTGGAAAACACAGAAACAGTAGAAACACTTCACCAGTAATTACACCACATGAATCCTGAAAGAAGTCTTTGTATTATTAATGCTCCAACAAAAGCTTGGAATTTACAATTGTCTAGTAGGAAAAATATGTTCAAAAATCAACACCTAATGAAGTATTTATACTAAAATATTATAAAATTGATTAAAATAAATGTTCTCTCAACAGACAGTGTATTACTAGTCTAAATCTAACAATAAACTTTAACTGTTACAAAAATAGCCTCGATGTGGGTGATGGGGAATTATGGCACTATTTTCAAGGAATTAGTTAATGAGTAAGCCTATTGGTAGGCTTCATTGGTTGTATTGTTGTGTAATGTGTTGTCTTGTGATCTGGTTGTAGATGATTGTTCTTTGTTACCTTTTACTCTTGGAACCCAGTTAACTTATCATGTCTCTCTTCATCTGGGATAGTTAACTTGATGACCCTCCTGTAGATTTCATCCACTTTGGTATACTTAGCAAAATTTGGTTTTACCACAAAAACGTGGTTTATCTCATGCTGGATGAAAAGGTCATGAGTTAATGCCTCCAAGAATTCTTTCCCTTTCATAGTGCCTTTGATGTTTGAAAACTTAGTTGTGTCTCTGGAAATCTCCTCCAAATTCTTTACATAATCTTGTTTGTGCATTAGTTTGTCATTGATTACAAAAGGGAAGGAAGACCTTTCTGAGTTAAAGGTTCAAGCCTACTGAAAAATATGTTTACAGCTATTTTAAGTTGTGACATTTTTCCTCAAGTTGTACAATAAGGTTTCTCTTTGTAAGAACCTTCTTTACTTCCAATATAGTCTCAATCCTGTCATCCACTCCTAACTCCTCCAGCTCATACTTGTTTTTGGAATTTAAGAACTTAATAATGTTGTTAGAAGTGGTTGTTTTATCTCCAAGTTCTTCCTTGATTTTTGTAAAGGCATCATTGGCTTTCTCTATCAACTCCTTCTTCTCAAATATGATTTGTATGCAAGGCTAGATTTCATTGATGGAATCAATGATGTCTATCCAAATTATCTCTTTGACTTGGCCTAAAGTATTTCCAATAGATGACTCCCTCTTAGACTTATGCAACCTTTCTATTAACTTTTGTGCTCTTTGGGCTTTAGCTGCATGTGAGCTATCACTCCTTGACTTCTGATCTTGTAACAATTTCACTTGGTCTTGAAGCTTCTTTATCTCTTATGTTTGTATTGACAGATTATGCACTAGTTTATTGAGTTGCTCAACTCCAACTTTTGTACTCGTTGTAGAAGTTGTGGCTGTGGGAATAGTTGTAAGGGGTACAATCTCTAAAGGGGCTAATGATATTTTGACAGCCTGCTCTTTTTCCTTTATCATATTTTCCATCTCTGCTTCCATCTACCTCGGCTGAGAATTCCACTCCATGATGAGCTTCATCATGTCTGATTTTTGGGACTCTGTCGCTTAAATGTCTTTAGCCAAAGGTTCCTTTGTAGCTGGAAATTTTAGTTGCTTCCTTAATGCTGCTATGTCAGCATTTTTATTTTTAATCACCTATTCTGTAGCTCTGATATTGGATGGATCATATCCAATCCTGACCACTAGGTCTTCCAAAGACTTAATCCTTGAATCCTTGGCCAAAGAAGATATTCTATCCATTTGGATCTATGACTGGATATTAGCTAAATAAACCTGCAATTTGGACAAACTCATAGCAGTGTTAGTGAGTGTGGATGAAATCATTTCACCTGTCTACTTGTGCATCTACATTTGATCAATGGGATGTATGTCTTTAATATCAAAATCAAATGCAGACTTTTTATAATATGTTATTGTCTTGGGCTAAGGAATCTATGCTAAGAGAAAGGCCATCTTCATTTTTTCCTTTCTCAGAGTCAAAGGCTGAGAGCAGCCTACTATGAGAGTTGGAAGTCTTCTTTCAGAACTGATTATATGTACTGGTCTTCAAAACTTCATTCTTCAATTTAATCTACCTGAATGTATCAAATATGGTCTTCTCTTTCTCTCCTGTAACAATTGTGCTAGTTTGAATAGTTTTTTGTTGATCCTGTGAAGCAATAGAGGTGGTAGGAGAGAATGTGGTTTGACCACATACTTGTGAAGAAGTAGGTGTCTCTTTGTTGATGATGATGACTTCCTGCTATGATTCCTTGCCTAGATTTACCTTTGGATTTAGATTATTCCTCTTCCTATACATGATTTTGAACTCTTTGCTGGAAGTGTCAGTCACTAAAGATGACTCTTCTTCTCTGATCCTTTTTCCTAATTTCTCCTATGCCAACAGGAGTTTGCGATGTTGAATTTGGTGTTGAATTTGACACCAATTGTTCTTCAGTGTCTTGTAGATTATTCTCAGTCCACCCTAGCTGGTTCATGTATTTCTCAATCTATGGTGGTGGGTATGAATATAAGGTGTAGATTTGTTCTCTAGCCTTATCTTAGAAATGGTACCCAATGGATCATATGACCATGTAAAAATGAGGCTAAATTTCATTTCTTTCAGTAATATGTCTACTTCCTCCCCTGTTGTTTTGCTATTATAAATGAAGGGTATTATCTTTGTTTTAAACCTGAACTGAGATTTCTTTTTGGCAGACACAAAATGGACCTCATTGACATTAAGCATATGCCTAATGTATTCTAAAGAAAAAATCCTCATTGGGAAGAATTTTTAGAGCTTATATGGGGCAAGCTCACATCCATAAATCCTTAACTCCGTGTAATTTTGGTAAAGGTACCAGTCTCTTGTTTTAGTTTGGTCTTACAACTGCAAGATTTTCCTGATTTCTTCACTTATTCTTGACTCTGAATTGTTGCTTAGAAGACTGAGTGTTGGATGTAAAAACTGTTCTATAAACTATTTGTATGAGTATTCTCTCTGCTCCCTCATTACCATTGTAGTCTAGAAGATGACAGATTGTTGATTTCCATCATCATCCAACTTCTGCAATGAAAATTTGAACCTGTCTCCCTGAAAATATAGAAACAAATATACTAAAAGAGAGGCATATTTAAATACCTCCTCAATTTGGAATTTGACAAATTGTTCATGAATGGAATCTACAAGGAATTGGATGAAGTTGAATAAGATAGAAGGCTTGGAATCCTTGGGAATAATGGAAATGAATCCTATAATGGCCTCATATACCCACTGATCTGAGTAATAATCAAGGAGGTAGGAGACGACTGTAACGATATTCTTAGTTCTCTCAGGGAAAATGGAGGATGGATAGGGAGGGTTCTTCTTAAGTAATTGGGCATCTTCAACCAGAAAAAGCTCAAGGTTTTTAGCCATTTTTGCAAAGTATAGCTTTTGATATAATTCAATGAGTGCTTCTTGAGAGTCTAGCTTATGATATAATTCACTGAGTGCTTCTTGAGAGTCTAGCTTTTGATATAATTCAATGAGTGCTTCTTGAGAAAAAGGAGTGGCATTCTCTGTGATAGGGGCCTACATCATTTGGTCTATGGCCTAGGCTGTAATGGTGATTAAAATCTCTCTTGAGGGGGCAATAATAGCTTTCTCACTGGGTACATAACAAGCTTTGCACTTCCTAATGAATTCAGGGGCACTGAGGGTGTGGAGAAAGATATAATGGGGAAAATTGAACTACCACAATCCAATCATATTTTTCAATGAATTTGTCTTCAAGCCAACAATACATTTCAAATAACTCTAAATCACACAATGTTTCACATATTTTGTAATCTCTATCTGCCAAAGGTATATGGTCAAGGTAAACTGAGGGATGGAGTAGTGGATTTACAGGTTCTTCCTGTCCCTTCATCTTTGGAGGCATTGTTGGATCAGGTTTAATGGTGAATGAGGGTTTCTGATAAACAAATGGGGCCGAGATTGTGAAAGAGGTCTGAGATTGATAATAAACTGCAATAGTTACATAGAGTAGCTCGACAGTAATCGGATTGGGTGTTCTGGCGCTCTGTCAACCTACAGAAAACATGTACAGAATAGCGAAAATGGCAAGGTAAAGGATTAAATGATAATTAGGGATGAATTTATACACAGATGTGTTGTTTTCCCGGTGATAGTGGCATGAATCCGTTAGATTAACGTTTAGGGATGAATTAAATTCATCAATAGTTGTATTACCATGGGAATACATTTAATTGGCAACGGTATCGTCCAGGTGGTGTGACATGACTAGCGTTCAACGGGCAGATTTATGGTTTTTACATAGTGGGGAAAACTGCTTTTCGAAGGGGGTCCGAAGCAGTAAGCGATTTCAACAAGCGGGTGCGAAATGAGGAGAGGCCGCCACGTTAGTGTGGGCTCGAAACACAAAACCACCTATTTTGGACCCCCCTCCCCCCCAAATGCTAAAGTTAGGATGGAGAGGGGAGACCGAAAAAGGATATGGGCCGTCAGATGGATGTGTAGGGAATCAAATGATGGGACAAATGGAGGGGAGTTAGTTGTGCATCGGTGGAGTTTGATGAGACATTTTTTTGGGTAGTGGGGGGTTTGATAAAAGGTAAAAACTTAGGATAAGGGGATAATCATTTCCAAACCTTATATTGATACACCGGATCACCTTTAGACTTAGGATAAACTTGTATTCCTTTTTATTCTCTTGTGCATGAAATAACTTTGGAATTTTCAAACTTGGGATAAATATTTTTCATGCCTTTTAAAGTCACAATTCAATTTCTACCTACCCTTTCACTTTCAATTCTTTTTCTAAGCTAACATTTTTTCAGCTCATCTCTTTAGGGTGCATTTGAGCTAGCAAACCCACATATCCTTTTTTTTAATAACAATCTAACCTACTATATCACTTATTTCTCCTATTGATATAGATTAAACTATTGAATCAATCTTATTTTCTACCTAACTACTGATTTGTCAAGATTAAACTATTTGAAAAATATTATTCACTAACCTATTTGAAATTAAATTCACAATTGTTCCATAATGATTAAGTTGTATGATTGGAACAAAATCTAGTTATTGTGGCATTTTAGACAAGTTGCACACAATATTATTGAATTTTTAACATAAAGGAAACTAATTTAACAACAGTGGCATTTAAATTTGCAACACTTTCAGTATTATTTCTCTTTTTCTTTTGTGGGGTTTTATTCTCTTTTTATTATTTTTTTAATTTTCCTTCTTTTTCACTTTTTCTTCATATTCATTTTATTTTGACATACCCTCTTTTGATTTTATTTGTATATATACTTTTTTTTGGAAATCATTTGCAAGTTGAAATTAATTTACAATGTAAAATACAAATAATGGCATACTCAATCACCTTGAGATCTTATAAAATATAGGACCTTAACATGTTTTAATGTTTTTATTTAGATTATGCAGCATCATATTGTTGTGAGGGTCTGATATAGGATTATGCAACATCATATTGTTGTGAGGGTATGATATTCAGTTTTGTGTCAACATCGTTTTTGCTATTAGAGAGCACATATATTGTGCATGTGTTTTTATATTGATTGATGATGAGATATTGTTGCTGATCAGAGCATCTATGTAGATTTTATTTTTGGTTTAGCATAGTGTCTTAGGATCCAATTGGAAAATAGATGAAATGAGGTTCACATGGTGGTGAGGAGTAGTGACTTCATGGAGGAGGAGCAGTGATAGCAAAGCTTCAATGAAAGGAAGAAGTTTCTCAATCCAATGGTGGTTGGATAGTCCAATGGTAGTTGGGAAAGGATCGACTGATCATGGTGCCCTTCAATGGGTGGTAGTCTGTAGATATATGAAGAGAATAGAGTATTCTGAGCTGATCCAGAAGTATCGAGCCTCCTAGCCAATCAGAGTTGGCATTTTTATATGAGTTCGAGTCTCCATGTTGATGGGAGTCAGCACAGTATGTAAAATATCGATTGCTTGACATAATAGAATCCAGAGCAGAGGACTAGCAGCAATGGTGGTTTTTCTCCCATAAGGGTTTCCACAAAAAATATTGTGTCTCATGTGTGATGATGTGATTGTGTGATTTTTTATTCTTTATGTTGCTCACGTGGTTTATGATTTAGATGCTTATATGTTTATATGAATGGATAATCTAATGAGTTGTTGGTGCATGTAGTGTGATTAAGTAAGAAAGTAATAAAAGGAAAAAATTGATATATATATCACACTACTGATTCACCCTCCCCTCTCAGTAGTGCTCAAAGGTTTCCAACAAATGGTATCAGAGCGGGGCTCTTGGTTTCCGCTTGATCCTTATAGAGTAGATATGGGGTTTGCTAGAGAAATTGATTTTTTTTTCATAATGGGAAAGAACAAGAGGATCAAGTTCAGAAAGGAATGGCCTTCAAAATAAGGAATCTCAGCCAAAAAATATTTATCCTCCTAGTACAAGTAGTTCAAAAAATAATGTGCAAAAATCAAAAGGTCAAGAACCAAGGGTATGCAACAAAATGAATCCAAAGGTATAAATGATAATGATTTTAGTTTGAGTTACAATTTTGAGGATTCAGATTTTGATCATGTTGCATTTCCTAGTGAATATAAGGATAATATTAAGGTTCTTAGAGCTGAGATTTCAACACTAATATTTTCATATAAGGATCAAGAGAAATTATTGCAGATTTGTGATGATGAGGAGGCTAAGCTAAAGGAAGATACAGTGAGCTTGAAAGTTAAACTGATTGAATCTGAAAGAGTTAAGGAAGCCATGAAGAAGTAGTACAAAGAGAAGCAAGATGAATGTGAGAAATTAGAAGTTGACGTGGTTTCTTTGAGAAAGAAGCAAAATATGGAGAAGAGCATCGTAGCCTTTGATAATTTGCTTGAAATTCAAAGATCACCATTAGATAAATCTAGTATTGGATTTCAGAAGGGTGAGTGTAGTTTGCATACAGGAAAGAACACCAAAGAAGAACTCAAGAAACCTGTAGAAAAAAAAAAAAAAAAACCAACATAAAAAATGAGAACCAAGGTAATAAGGAGTACATCCAACAACCAAATAGCAATCAAAATACTAGCAACAAAAAAGCAAGCAGAACCAACATTAGAGAATAAAATCTCAAGGAGCACCTACTTTCAGAAGATCCTTTGCTCCTAGAGATAATCGTAACATATCTGTAACATTTCAAAGGAATCAAAGTCCTTTTGTTCCTTTTGTGCATAATGTAGATTTTTACAACTATCACAAGTTTGGGCATATTGCAACTAATTGTTGGAGCAGATCATATTGACCATATTAGCAGAGATTCCAAAAATTCCAGCAACCAAGGAGAATGGCTAATAGGTATAACTATTATTTTTATGGTTATTGTAATTCATGTCACCTGTTTGGCCATAAGACAATGGATTGTAGGTCTAACTATTGGAGGAGAGACACATTTCATGCAAAATTTATATTTGGCATGAGAAGTAGGATACTTGATCCTCTTACTTCATATCTTGGCCATGTGGAGTACTACATTTTCTATATACTTGGCCATATGGAAATATATTGTTTTTTGCCTCATTACTCAAGTCAAAACTGTCAAAGGCAACAAAAAGAAAGAGGATCTAACTAAAAATCAGTGAACCAAGGAACGAAACAAGAGGAGCAAGAAAAGAATTAGGTCAAATAAGAGAAGAAGGACCCCAAGATCATGTGGAGAAAGGAGTTTCAACTCTTCAACTAGTGAAGAGCATCCCCTCCTGCAGTCCTTCTTCATTTCATGTATACTTATGGATGACTACAGATCATAGGAGGTGCATAACTTCAGGGGGAGCATATGGGGGAGTTTTCAGCCAAAATATTATGAGTTCATTGAGCCTCATACACATTCATGTCCACAATATCATCCTATCTCTAAGAGGTATATTGAGCTCATGAGGAGATATGCATGGTGTGATATTTTCCTAGACTACTTGGAATTCTCTCATTGTTTTCACTCATTATTTTGTGGTATATTTACACACGTATTCATGAGTGAAAATGAGCACATTTTACAACCATGTATATGTTTTTGGTTTCCACTAACAACTGGTTGAAAATATGTTCAACCATTCATAGATTATGATCATGGCTCCAAGATGTATCAAGATGATTTGTAACATGGACAAGCCATGTATGAATTTTTGTATGATGCTTAGCACAACCATGTATTTTCTATTGTTTCATCATTTGTATTGGTTATGATTCTAGTTAATAGTATGTTGAGTCATCTTGATGATAGGATTATTTTGGAGGAGTCTTATGGAGTCATATTGCAGCCACATGTACGGTCTAATGATGTTTTCATAGTCTTGATGTGTCATGTATTTGAGTCATTGGCCCATAGGATATGATCGTAGCAGCCATGTAATTCTTTGATATATTCATGTAAAATGCTCATGGAGCCATGTACTTATGTTGTACTGTCATTTGGGTCATTTATCCATGATTCATGAGGTCACGTTATGGTCATATGAGTATGTATGAGGTATTTATGTTGTTGCTACAACCATGTATTTATCATGTATATGTCACTTGATTCAAGGTCATGTGGAGTCTTAGTCCATATGATGCTTCTATTTTCCAACGGAAGCATTTTTCACAATGGAAGCAGTCATTTCATCCCAACAGTTGGTATCTCTATAGTTTGGAGATGGAATGTGTTCAGGGGGAGAATTATTTGTTCCTATTTACTTCATCCATACATTGTTGCCATTGTGATCCACTTGGAGGTGTTCATGTTATGCCTCATATTATGTTATGAAAGTGGGGTTCTTGGTCTCATGTGATGAGATATTTTGGTAGTTGTTATGTATTTATAGGGGAAATTGTATGTGATTTCCTAATATGATGTTATTATATGGAGGATTTATGTATTCATGCTCATGTGCATGCTGATTCTATACTTGATGATGCTCACAATTTCATATTATGATGATGTTTCATATGATTCTTATGATTGCCTTATGTTGGCATGTTGTTGCTTGTTGCTTGCAGTTGTCGATTGGTATTGTGCTTTGAATTGTGATTGGTTCTATTATTTTGCTTGTTGCTATGATGATTGGAGGCATGGATGATCCTTGATGCTTGATATTTCAGCCATGAGATGCCTACTCCAGTCTGTACTTTAGTTTTTGATACCTATTCATATGGAGTTCACCCTTTTCCATTGATGTCAAAGGGGAAGAGAATTTGGAGAGAATTTGGATGGAGATAAACCTCACATGTTGATGAGGTTGACATCAATGCCAAAGGGGGATTTTGTTGGTACTGATGTCAACAAGGTCATGGGAATGATCATGTATGGATGTGACTTGGTGGTCCTATTAGTTGGCATGGATGTATTGACAGTGAGACGGTTGTGTTGTCATTTATGTCAACCTAGTAGCATTGGTGTTGAATGTTGCTTTGGTGTTGGTTGGAATTGATGTCAACTTGGTTGTGTGGGATTGTTTATGTACTTTTTTGAGTGGTTTAT
Source organism: Pinus albicaulis (assembly GCA_034641835.2). Taxonomy (NCBI): domain Eukaryota; kingdom Viridiplantae; phylum Streptophyta; class Pinopsida; order Pinales; family Pinaceae; genus Pinus; species Pinus albicaulis. Next base: position 1,264,045,571 of record CM076582.1, on the reverse strand, counting down.
CGTCTAACGTATGTATGATCAATTGCATGGTATTATATGTTCTATCATTGATTGTTATATATGTTGGTTGTTGCTACAAGAGTTAGAGTCAAGGAGCCTTGTTTATTGGTCTCCATGTCCTGGATTAGGTTTGCATGTTGATGATGTTATACATTAGGCTTGGAGAGGATCTACATGTGTTTTTGGATGCTTGAGTTGGACGTGGTGCATATAGTGTTACCAAGGATGTTTCCCATGGTATTTGGTATGGTAGCTCAATGGTTTACCTTGGTATTTGATTGAGAATAAGTAGATTATTACCATGGTACATGTATTCTTGGTATTGGCATTACCATGGTATTGGTATGTGTGTGGAGAAAGTTGGCACGTGATATTACCTTGGTGAAGATAGGCTTGGCATTAACATAACCAATGTATTTTCTCGTGGTATTGGTTTGGATCTTACCATGGTACATGTGTCCTTGGTATTAATATAACCAAGGTAATTTCCCATGGTACTGAGTTTGATATTACCATGGTATAGGTGTAAATGGCATTGCCATAACCATGGTATTGAGTTGGAGATTACCATGGTACACGTGTCCATGGTCTTGGGATTACCATGGTATTTTCCCTAGGTATTGATTTTTGATAATAATTTGAATTAACCATTTCAGAAAATTATATAATAGAGGAAGACAACAAAATTTTTGTTGGTTCTCTTGTGTGAGGAAATTGTCAAACATGCCAACTCATAGATTCGTTGGATAAAGAAGTGACAATTTTGTGGAAGATTTTATGGGTAAATGAGGATGGATATCAAAATTATCATACACGGTTTTTGTCCATAACAGACCAATCTAGTTTTCCAACAAGTCATTTTTCAAAATTCAGTCTGTATTGAGAGAAATGAAAGGTTATTCAAAGGACATTTTTGCATATTTTATGTTGTGGTCCTTTTCCAAATTTCCCCAATTGCAATTCCAAATTCGATTTTCTTCCAAAAAAATGATAAATAGAGGATTGTATCATAATTATGTTTCAGCCAAGATCTTATGTAGTAATATGGTAAAAGAGTAGGAAGGATTGTAGATCATTTCCTTCATGCTTGCTTATCATGTTTTGATCGGATTATCTTTTATGTTTGCCACATGTATTGCTAATCAGTTGTTGCAGTAAGAGAGTGAGTGAGAAGGTATCAGTGAAGGATATTATTCTTCAGGCCTATTGGAGAGCCTATATGCTTTATTCAATGAGTGTTCATGACTAAATAGTGAGCAGATCTGAAGCATGTTGTAGAATAGATCAGATTTGGAGTTTTTGGTGTAGTGATTGATTTGGAGAGTTGTGTATCATTGTTGGATGGAGTTTTTTATGTTTATTCTCACACTTTTTCTTGTAGGATATGTTGATGCATTTAGCACATATCCATGTTTCTTATGATGTTATTTGGATTATGCAACATCATATTTTTGCGAGGGTTTGATATTCAGTTTGTGTCAACACAGTTTTTGCTATTAGAGAGCACATATATTGTGCATGTGTTTTTATATTGATTGATGATGAGATCTTATTACTGAGAGAATGTATGCAGAGCTTATTTCTGGTTGAGCATGGTGTCTTGGGATCTAGTTTGAAAATATATGAAAGAGGGTATGCATGGTGGTGAGGAGCAGTGACTTCATGGAGTTGGAGTAGTGATAGCAAAACTTCAGTGAAAGGAAGAATTCTCTCAATCTAGTGGTATTTGGGGGAGGATCAATTGATCATGGTGGCCTTCAATGAATGGTATTTCGTAGAGATCCAAAGAGAACATAATATTCCAAGTTGATCCAGTAGTATCAAGTCTCCTAGAAAATCAAAGTTTGAATTTGTATATGAGGTCGAGTCTCCATGTTTATGGGAGTCAACACACAATGTAAAAGATTGATCACTTTACATAATAGAATTCAAAGCAGAGCAATAGCAGCAAGGGTGGTTTTTCTCCTGAAATGGTTTCCAACAAAAATCGTGTGTCTCATGTGTGATGATGTACTGATTGTGTGATTGTTTATTTTTTATGTTTCTCACATGGCTTATGATTTAGCTGATTATATTTTTATATGCATGGTTAATCTAATGAGTTGTTGGTGCATGTAGTGTGATTCATTAAGAAAGTAATAGAAGACAAAAATTGATATATAGATCACACTACTGATTCACCCCCCACCCCTCTCTCATTAGTGCTCAAAGGTTTCCAACATCAACATCTTCGTGATATGACACATGATCATCAACTAAATGCTCCTTTGCAACGTCATCCTCTTCAAAATTTTCATCTTGGTATGGTACATGATACTGTACCAACATTCCTCTTGGATCATTTCTAACAACATATGACCAACCCGCTCTACCTAGAACCTATGAGTAGAATACTTATTCACATTGGCTTGGAAGAACATAGTGATATGATCCCAGCAAAAATGACTTTGTATTAGATATGGTAAATCCATTAGCATGTTGAATAACAGTTCTATCAGGATCATGTTCATTCATCTATAGCCTATACCATTTCATGTCGAATACAACCAGTTTGAAGGAATCACAGTCACACTCAAGTATGTCATCCAAATACCCATAGTATCGATTTTCAAAGACTTGTGGACGTGTGTCACTTCTAGAGGAAACATTAGTGACTTGGAAGACTACAGTTATCTCACATTTAGAAATTTTCCTCTTTTCATCCAACTTTTTGGGTGAAACTTATGGCCTTTGTGCCACATAGTGTTGTGGTGTTTCAATTGCAATATGTCAAACACATAAAAAACACATTGTCAATCAATAAACAAATCTATATATATATATATATATATATATATATATATATATATATATAAAACTTGGAAAGTATCTAAAAAAACCCGCTTGCATTCACATTAATAATATATTATAAAATAAATTAATAAAATTTTGTAGGCTGGTGAAAATGCATGCTAGTTTGTTTAAATTTCAAACCATTTGCTAAATCAATTTCTCTTTGCATGAGATTTGTACCTTGAGTAGGACGAGCCTCTTTAACCAATGCAAACACCCATTGCCCTGATAACGTACCATGATATTGTTCACATATTTCAATCCATGGCTTCATCCAATCAAGATTGTTTGCAATGTATAAATGTAGTGCATCCCACTCTTGACCAAATATATCAGAAAATCATAATTCACCAATGAATATTAGTTACAATGACATTACAAATTTTCTGTATTTTTTATTTATCCCTCCTACCATCTATGATCCGCCATAAATTTTACGTCACATTCTTCCTGATATGCATTCTATCAAATAAATGAGTTATTCTTAGGTGCTTATAGTATGGAAACCTCATGAATTGAGTGAGATAAATTTTCATTTCTCATGGAATACCATGTCCTTCACATTGATGATTTATATTATATTCTAACTTCCATAGCTTGTTGGGTATGTGTTATATTCTTTCCATGATTAGAAAAAAAAAATCATTACTTTTCGCTGGGTGGTCCCGCCTATGGTTTTGTGCATGGGTTTGCACATGGTTTTGAGGAATGATGGTTTTCGGCCCCTGGTATTTTGTAGATCCATTCAAGGGAACTATGGTTATATATGTGTTGTAACACTAAAAGGAATATAATGAAAAATCAAGTTGGTAGTCCCAGTTTTGGGATCCAGGGGAAAAATATCTATGTATATATGTTTTATGTTTTATGCTCTTGCTATTGTTTATTTTCTATCTTTTAAGAATTCGTTTGCAGATAATTTTTGTACAGGGTTAAAACCTACATAGTTGAGGTGTCATTCTTCGTGGTTTTAATCCAGTCTCTTCTATCCCATTGAATATATGTTTTACAGTAGTACGATACCTATGGTTATTAGAGAGGAAGTTCCTATACTCATCAAACACCTCATTTCCTAAACTTTTTGAACGATGATATTTCATCTTAGGACCACAAACTGGGCATGCAAATTTACCGTTATTTTGAAGTCTTGCAAGAGATGGATTAATAATGTCAATTATAAATGAAGGGATTATTTAAAATACATGCATTATATGATCTAATTGAAATGATTATATATTATTAAATCCATGAAATAGAACGTTACATACCACAAAAATGTGTTAGTCTTGGGGCATCATTAATTGTCCATAAAATTATGCCATGGAACTAAAATTGCCTCTGCCTTATTAGTTTACAGATTTCATACATAGTTATGTCCACCCATAAATTCATTAACTTATCAATAAGAGGGTCAATATACAAATTCATGTCGTTAACTTGGTACTTACCTAATTGTTTGAAATTACACTTAATTACTACTATGCTATATACATATAAGTAAATAAATAAATATAACCTATTATGCAATAAAGAAGACAAATGAAAATGTTACAATATTCATTAATTTAATGCAAACAAATACCTAGAGCAATCAATGTCAACATCATGTGCACCCTCTATAATTTTACATCCAAGGAGGAAGGTTATTGTTTATAACAAAAATTTGCCACACTGAGTAAATAGATCTGAGCTCTCCAAATGGATTAACATCGTTAGTTGCCTACGAAAGCCTAACATGACTAGGTTCATGTTTAAAATGTGTCTATTTTTCCTCAATTTCTCTAAATGCATAACCATCTATAGGCATTTAAAGAAAACCATATTCACTTGTCTTTTATGCATAGAAATCCATAAACTTTGCTATGCTTCACACCTGAACAATCACTGCAACAATGGAATTATGGGAATATCACGAAGAACCTTTTGAAGCACCTTTTTTTTTTATTTGATCAGTTCTATATCTACTACTATTACAATTTGGTCAATTTTGTTTCAATGCATATTATCCATAATATATAATATGATCATTAGTGCATGCATCTATAGCTTGATACTGTTACATTTTCAAATTGTTCAATGTTGTATCAATTACTTTAGCCCAATTGAATACTTGAATTAGAAATATTTCCAATAACAATTACTCTTTCCAATCGTCAAAATTAATTGAAAATGGAACAATAAATGTAATGACAAAGGAGACAATCAACACATCAATAGAGACACTAGGTTTGGTCAGAGACTAGAAAAAAAACCCCACAAGGGGAAAACCCTTTGAAATTATTCTTCTAGTATTTTTTCATAAAATATTAAACAGAGAGTACAATGAGACCAATACAATATCGTCCAGAAAAATAACCCAATAACATTCATAAATATATTTCCAGCATTAAAATATATCAGAGACAACTTTTCATGTTTTTGGTCAACTTTGGTCAATGGTCAAATCTCATTCAAACTTCTCGGTCACATGGAGGAGAAGTTGTGAAAGCGATTGAAGGCTTCCAGCCCCTCCCTTGAGCCTGCAAGCCAGTGAATATGGTTGAAATTGTCTTGTGACGAGCCAGTGACTGTAACCCAAAACCCTAAAAAAATATGTGAGCTGTGGACCCTGTAATTTCAGACCTTTGGGAACTTATTTTGTTGACCCTGCCTCAGACCTGTGTGAACCAATCAATGAAGAAAAGAAGAAGAATATTCTTGGTGATTTACAAATAAGTTTGAGGTCACTTGTATTTATAGGCTTGCAAGGGTGACCAATTCACCATTAGGGTCGACCTATCCAAATGTGCATATGTGGGATTTTCTTCATAAGTACACTTTCCCTTGTCCAAATTTGTTGATATTTAGATTTATTTTGTCCTCTCGAAAAGAGGAATTTAATGCAATCATCATATCCATAAAATAAATTTTCCAAAGTGGAATTTGTCCCTAGTTTTATAATTTAACACTCCCTCTCAACTAGGGAGAATTCCACCTATTGATATATGACCATCCATCAACATGTAGTCTTGTCATAATATGTCCCATCTCTGCTCAACTCTATTTGCTGAAACATTCTCGAATCTAAAGAATAATCATCGTGGAGCTTCAGTTATCACCCTCTATAACGTTGGAGAGCATACCTCAATCCAAAACAACATCAGGGAGCACATATCAACCTGAAACCATATTGGAGAGTACATCTCAACCCAAAATATCACGAGGGAGCTAAATATCTTCGACCCCATATCGAGAAATAGGTGTTATAGGGGAGCACATCTCCACCCATCCTATTGCCTACCGATCTTCCCAACAATGACACTCAATATTCATGTGGTAGAACACCTACATCATAATATGAGTTTGGGCTAGATACCTGACATACCAAAAGGTAAGGATCACATGCCCCAAGCCTCCTCAATATGTTGTCCATATGGGGAGGGACATTCCTAACAACCCCAACCTATGGGTATGACGCTAACTGGGGTATATGCCGCAAAGAACAAGATAGGGGAGAAACATATCCAACTCTATGTGTAACATATAAAGGTGATACCCTATTGTCCAGAGTTCCCTTAACCACAGGAGCCCTCCATCTCAATTCTACAACTTGGGAGATCAAAATTGGGGGAAGAGTTGGCTTAGTGTCCTTGATCAACGATTCCCCTTATCGAAAGGGGTCACACCCATCAATCCAAGCTATTATATGAAGACCAAGAAACTCCCTTTTGGAAAAGCCTTGGTGAGAATGTCTACAATTTTCTCATATATCAATATGTGATGGAGTCTAACATCTCCTCTCTGCACCATGTTTCGAATGAAGTGATATTAGATCTCTATTCACTTGTACCTGTCTCATAGTTGGCCATTCTAGTAAAAATATATTCTGCCTCAATCGTACTCAATGCTACATACTTATGCTTCCTTCTTATCCAATAAATCATGGCAGATCCAAGGCTAAAACAACATCCAGACGTACTCTACATGTCGATAATGTTTCTTGCCCAATCAACATAGGTGTATCCATGAATTCTAACATCTCCAAAATAATATCTCAAACCAATTGTGATTGTCCCATACAAATATCTGAAAATGTGTTTGGAATCAATCCAATGTGCATGGAGAGGCTCGATCATGAATTGACTCAAAGTATTCATAGCATATTTCCATATGGGTGTTCACTAGGAACATTAGAGCCCCAATGAATTGTCTATACTCCGATGGATTTTCCAAATTGGGCCCCGCTGCCTCTCCACGTGACTTCTTGAATTTCATTTCCATTAGTGTGGGTAGTGACTTGCATTCTTTCATTCCAAATATTTCCAACATCTTCACAACATATTTTCCTTGTGAAAGGAAAATCTTATCAAGCCTTTTCCACACCTCAAGGCCTAGAAAGTAATGCATGAGTCCAGGGTCCTTCATCTCGAATCCAGACGATAGCTCCCTCTTACACTCGATCATCAGGGGCTCACTTCCTTTCAAAAATAGATAGTAAATATATAAAACCAAAATCAGCCCCGTACCTTGTACTACCTTGAAGTAGATGTTGGGATTGGCATTGCTTCTTGTGAATCCCGACTTCACCAAATAATTTTTTATATGGGAATACCATGCTCTGGGGATTGCTTCAAACCATACAATGCCTTATTCAACCTACAAACATGTGTCTTTCAATTCTCTACTTCAAATCCCAGTGGTCTCTCAACATACACTTCTTCTTATAACATTCCATGAAGGAATGCAATCTTCACATCCATCTGATGAAGGGTCCATCCTTGTCTTGTGACAAGGGAAACTATCAAACAAATGGTTGTATATCAAGCCATAGGTGAAAATATATCACCATAATATCCTCCCTCTTTCTGGGAGAATCCTCGAGCCACAAACCTTGACTTGTATTTCTCAATGCTTCCAATAACTCCATGCTTGATCTTGAATAGGCACTTTGAAGTCACCACAAATTTCCCCTTTTGTCTTGGCACAACATCCCATACATCATTCTTCATGATTCATTCATATTATTCATAAATAATGCCTTTCCAAACATGGTCTTTTACAGATTCTTCAAAGGTGGGAAGTTTGGCTTGGATCATGCATTCATGGTTGAAAAAATATCCTTGGTACTTGCATGGCTTCTTCCTTTCTCTAAATGATCTTCGAACAGGAACTCATCCTTTAATGTGTCTCAAATCCAAATTAAAATCTTGTTAGCAAGAGGATCACATGGAGGAGGATCTAAGGGATCTGTTGTAACATTATTTGTTTTTGATAAGTTAGCATAAGTAGTTAAATAATTTTGAAAATGTTAAGGTAGGATATGGATGCAAAAGAATGAAAAAAGCTAAAAAATGTTAGGAAAATTATTATGTTTTGTAGGCATCCATGTCAATAAAATGTTAGGTGTTAACTTCCCTAAATAAAGAAGGCAAATTAAAATAAAAATGTTAGGGAAGCAAAAAGAAAAAGGAAAGCTTCAATCTGTTTTAAAAGATTTGATTGGTTGCTAGTCTAAATGCGCCTATGGAAAAAGTAATTTGTATGGTTTAAATCCTGATTATTAACTCATATCCTAAAGTTTTAAACCATAAAAATATATCCCCGACATTCTTCATTTTCATTTCATTTCCCTTAATCATTAGACTATATTATATACCCTCTCCAACCCCCACCATTCATTCCTCTTTATTTCAATTCCATTCCCTTCATAATCTCTCGATGCATCATTTAAAAGAATCCCAACCCCACCACTTCCACATCATCACATTTATCATCCTCGCACATTCCTAAAATATCCGACGAGAATCCTCGCACATGTCGGCATCCAACGGCCCTCATGGCCTTTCGGCCCACCTCTGCCATCCGAAGTTTATCACTCGGGGGGGGGGTTCTGAAAAGAACTGTATTCAGAAACCGCTTGCATCTATGTGTCAATGCCACATGAGTTCGAACCCCCCAGGCACAAAACTGTCAACCACCTTACCCCGCCCCCCTCCCTCTGAAATATGTTTCCATTATACCACTTACATCGATGATCGTTGCATACTGCTCCTCTGCTGCCACCTCATTATCCGTTAACTAGTTAAATTATTTCCCTCCATTTTTCCTTTATCAATCTAATTATCGATCTTTTAACCCATGCCATCAACAAAAACACGATTTTTCACTATTAAACCTTCTAAATCTCTCTAAAAACTCCTTTTCTGATTACAGGTTATTATACTTTGTTCTTTGCAGGTTGTCTACTGATCCAAAGATGCTACAGTTCCGTGAGTGCACCCAATTTTATCATTTTGCATTCCCTTCCCCGCTCTTGCTCACATAACCTTCTTTCTTCCTTCTACTTCACTATCAATTGTAGCCATTATTCCTCCCAAGGATAAAGATCCTAAGGAAAACATTAATCCTTTGATTTTCCCTCCTCTATACCTTCATTATATCCCTATGGCTAATAGATATTATAGAATATATGAAACACACTCTGATATCAATATTATTGAGATGTGACGTTGGCTAGAAGACAAATGGATTAAGAAATCCGATTAAATCTAGCTCTAGGAGTCAAACCACTACAAGGAAAAGACCCTCTAGCAGAGGTTATAATGGAGGTTTTTAGTGTTATAAAATTAGCCAAAATTGTCGAAAAAACATTTGCTTCAACATCCCTTTATGGTTACAGAGGTTTTGGCGAAACTTTTAATGGAAATTCAACACAACTAAAAAAAATGGGCGAATTGAGGTTATTACGGATGTTTTTTTCATAAGTGCGCTACTAAGGTTTCAACGCACCTCTGCGTGTCATCTAGACGGTGGCCCCGGTGCAGTCGAAGGTGCATGCACTAGGCCGTCAAGGTATAAAACCGCACTGGGCACAGTGTTGGTGATACAATGCACAAGGTCGTTCTAATTGGTCTTAGGATTTGTACGGTGCCTATAGGTCGTCTCAACACACCGATATGTAGACTTTTAGAAATGCACCGGTGCGATGTATTAGATAAACACACCAAAATTTATAATTTGTATTGGTATTTTTGCGGTGCCCATACGTCGTACAAATGCACCGGTGCCTAGTCTCTCATAAACGCACCAGCGCACAGTATCGCACAAATGCACCGAGATTTTTAATTGGTTTTGGTATTTGTGCAGTGCCAATAGGTCGTTGAAACACACCGGTGCGCTGCAGCATACAAACACACCGGTGTATAGTAACTGATGCACATCGGTGTTCATTTTTTATTTTTTAGAAACTTCGACCTGTGACAGTGCAATTATTGTGATTTTTTTAAATTCATTATTCATCAAAAGTTGACACATATTATCACAATATTCATATTAATTAAATTTTTATTAGTGCATTTGAATGTGATATTTGGATTAATTTGTTATATCATATCATCAAATTTCACATCTCTTCATTATAATATTTAATCATCCATAAATTTAATCATTGGTGTTACATTTCACAGTGACAATGGAGAATGCAATAGAATAAATTAAAACATATTTTTATTATATATATATGAATAAGACAAACTTTGTCATACAAAATGGGACAGTTATTGGTATCCCTTTGTTTTTCAATTGGGACACTATGTCCATTACATTAAACAAAATGTCTGATTTCACAGACAAATATTTCAAAAAATACAACGCCTTTCTTTGATATCCAAATATAGTGATCATCATTCTTCGCTTGAACTGCTGTCACTACTAGAGCTACTTCCATGACTTGGGTTATTTTCAAAAATGTTTTGTTCAAGGTGTTGATTGTTTTCTTCTTCTTCACCTTCCATCTACAAACATAAAAATAAATTGTAATGAGTGTATATACATTGGTGAGAATAATGAAAATTGCAATATTAAATCATATACATCAATATAAATCAAAAAGAAATGGTGTACCATAGCAACAATTGACTCATAAGCTATACACATTCTTTCAAAACCATGTACCATGCCATCTTTCAAGATTTCATCTGTTGGTGTAGTTCCATACTTTGTTTCTTACCAGTTTTACGCCCCATAACAAATCATATATTTAAAATAAATAAAAAAATTTGTTTTATTAATTATAGACGGAGCTAAGTAAAACAAGATCGATAGATGCTTACGAATTCCACAATTAATTTCTGATATGCCAACATATACTCACAACCCATAATTACCCAATCTCAATCAATTTTTCTGATGGCTTTTAATTGTATGTTAGCACCTGTTTGAAGACATTCAATGATGATTTTTGTAAAACAACTTAAAAAATACAAAAATGAAATCTAGTTAAGTTGTTATAAGGAAGTAACAATTACTCACAAACTTAGATATCAACCATTTTCTTCCTTGTCGTCCTGTTTTATGTACTAAATGGGTTCCATTTTCTTTTCTTTTCTGCAAGAAAATACTTGAAAATTAATATTTAAAGCTAAATTGTTTATTTATTGTACCTAATGATAAAAAAATTCAATGATTACATATTACATTTGAAGCACGTTGTTGTTGAGATGGCTCCTCCTGCGATGCAAGTTTGTCCATTTCTTTGATCATTTCCTTGTACACCTTTTTGGACATTCCTATCGGCATATTCCTGATATCAACTCATTCATCTTTTGAGATCTTCATAATCTTCCTGAAAATGTAGCATGACAATAAATTATTTAATTTTTTATATTGATATATGAAAATTAAATATAACAAAAGTGATATTTATAAATAATTCTAGACAAAAATTTAAAGGAATATTACTTTTTTATTCCTTCTTTTTTGTTGTTGTACATTTTTGCTATTAAAAGTCTGACATGTCTCATTGACCAATTCTCTAGAAACTCTTCCTGTATTTTAGATAAAATTTGGTTCTTTGAATCATTAGATTGATTTTTGTATTGTAAGTGGAAAAAATGTCTATACATTCGTTCCACTAGATCCCTCAAACTTTTGTAATACTTTTTCCCCCTTTCGTTAACCTCCAGCACCACTCCAGATGAGCTAAGGAGCAATTCATTTTCATTTGCATGTTCTATTTTTTTCTTTTCTTAGAACAACATTCCTTTTCTGAGTTGTTGGTCCGTGTAGAACATTAAACAGATTTGAATTAATAGATTTTTTGACACATGTTATCTGATTATTTTTAAGTATATTATTAATGAAAATTAAAGAAAGAAACTCATATTGGATTGATAGTATTTTTTCATTCACCTAATTCATCATTTTGCAATTTTTCCATCGAGTTTTTACGCTCTTCTGGTCCTAGATCAGAAATAATATTATCGAGCTTCATCATTTTGTGGCTCTGCATGATACACAATAAATAATACATATTAGTTAAACTTACATATAGTTCAAAAATAATATTTTTTGTAAAGTATTTACAAATAAATTTCCTTTTTTGCTTTTCTTGGTGTGTTATCAATATTTTTGTTACTTGATCTCTGGTCAGTCATTTATTTATCAATCTGAAACCTCTATCATATCATTCATTAATATATATAAATAAATTGTCAACTTTTCAGGTAAAAAAAAATCTGAAAAAATCAGTGTTCCATTCATGGTGTACACATCGACGTCGGTGAGTGGGGGTCTTATAAACGCACCACCCAAACATTATAATAGACCGTATGATGCTCTATGTGAACAAGGAGCACCGGTGCGTTACATGCTAACCACCGCACCGATTAACACATAGAAAATAATAAAAATCGTCCAGTGTTAGTTTTTGTAGCATAAACACCCCACGCAAACAAGGGACCACCATATGGTGCTCTCCGTCAACTAGGAGACCCGGTGTGGTGCGTTATATGTTACATTGTGCATCAATTAACACAATAAAACATTTTTTGTGAAACGGCATGTTTGCAGTGCACCATAATGAAATAGCGCATTGGTGCCCTATTTTACATATGGCGCATTGATTAAAAAAAATTGTTTTTTTAATTTTTTATTACACAGTGGTTTCATGGCGCGTTGAGAATATACAGTGCACCGATGCGCTAGGTTACGCAGGGCACACCAAAAAAAAAAAACAAAAACAAAACAAAAAAACAAAACTTTTTTTTCAAAAATTCACGCAAGGGTTGCCATGGATTGGGATCCAACTATGCAAGTCATCCCGTGGGTTGGATGTAAATATCATCTTGATGATGAACCTTGATAGCTAGTTTGAAACGTCGATGGAAGAAAAAAACCCACTCAATGCGATGGATCTGAAAGAAATTTCATTACAAAATACAAACCCTATAAATCTAAAATGAAAAAAGCCCTAATTCTGAAATCACAGAAACAGGGAGAAGAAAGGGAAGAAACAAAAAGAATGAAGGGTTTAGGGTAAAAATGGATTTTTTTTCTTTTGTTTCTAAAAATGAAAAACAAATTGAATTTTTTTTCTTACTTCATAAAAAAGTAAAAAAATAATCAAATTTAATAACGAGATCATTTGAAATTCTATGCTACAGAATTTGAATCACCAGAGGTTTGGAATTCCGATTGTCTGAATACTTATGTTCGAACATATTTCGCTGCTCCACAGTGCTCTCGTGCTCTCTTGCTCCAGGTATGTCTCCTGCAAATTTCTAGCTAGAATTTTTTGCAAAAATAATGAAATGATGAAAAGTTTTTAGTATTTAAAGAATTGTTTTATGAAATTTGATTTTCGAAAATATTTTGTCTCCCATTTTTCAATTTACCGAATTTTTTCACTTAAACAAAATAGAGTTTCACTTTTTGTATTTGTGGTTATTCGTCATCGGCGCGTCACTTAATAGCACTGCACTGGTGCGTCCATTGGTAACACGGCACCGATGTGTAGTAACTAAAACGCACCAGTGCACAGTAAATAAAAGTCACCGGTGCAGCTATATGTACATTAGCACCGATTTACGGTTAAAGCACCGAAATTACTTTTAGGTGTGTACACCAAAATTTAGTGAACTCCAACCATAGAAATTGAGAATTCGAATTTTGTTTATTCTTGATGGAAATATGCAATTAGAATTAGAATTTTGTTTATTCTTGAGAATTAGAATTGGATAAATCCTTGATGGAAATAACTATTCTTCCAATGGATTTTGTTTATTGCAGGAGGTCCCCACTAATTATGTGGAGAGAATGCAATGTGGGGCATGTGAAGATGCAATACTACAGGGCCCAAGTGGGCAATTGTGGCATGTGAACCTGTGATATGCTAAGGCGTGGGCAGTTTTCACAAATGGTTGGGAAAGTTTTGTTTCTGAGCAGTTTATTGAAGTTGGAGATATTTTAGTTTTTAGACATGTTGGAAATGTACATTTTGCTATGAAAATATTTGGGCCATTTCTTTTCAAAACTACACCTCTTCTTCTTTCAGAAAAATAAACTTGAACCTTTCCACAACCTGCAATAAGAAAAGGTGCCAATAGGATCCTTTGAAATGCATATATATTTCTTCTGTTGAGGTCTCGAAGGCATTAGGGGAATTTTGAGGTCTAAATTGGGCCTCCTAAGGAAATAATAAAATAATAGCTAAACTAATAATATAATATTTATGAATTTTTAATTCACTTTTTGCACCAAAATAAATGTAACCATGGTTAAATTCAATTCAAATAAAAATAATAAAAAATTGTATTGATGTGACTATAAATAAGAATGATATTTTCAAGAAAAAATCATTATTTTTCCTTTGTACATAACTAACTTAAAATAAAATATAAATATAAATTCATAAATTCTTAATTATAGAATATACCATTAATTAAAATTTATATTATTTAAATTATATAATAACATGTAATTAATATACTATATAAAAATAATATAATATAATAAATTGTTTTATGTATGAATTTTTTTTTACATATTGAATTGATTTTATTTATAAATAAGTATTTGAAAATATAAAAATATAATATTTATTGAAAAGTGTGTAAATACATGAAGATTGTGTAGGGATATGAATTGTTTCTTTCAAAAAATATGAAATGACAATAATAATATTTTATTCAAAAGTCTAAAATGACATTTATTATGAGTACTTTACTTTGTAACCTTAAAAGTACTTAGAACACTACCATGGTTAACCATGAGTTTTTATCCACCATTGGAAATGTGACAAGTAAGTACCTTTAACTCAAGCAATGCCACCTCAACCATTAGGGATGATGTCATCTCCTAAAATGTGATTGGTTCTCATAAAATTAATTTTGATTGTACATTTTCCTTAGGAGGTCCATTTTAGACCTCAAAATTCCCCTAATGGGAATTGATTATGGCCAGTCTACTTCGCTGAGGAATCTGTCTGAATTTTCTTTGGTTCTACTGAAGGGTGCAGTTACTAACAGATACAGGATTGTAAGCTCCCTCCAACCCTCATTAAATTGCAGAATATGGATAAAACTCCATAGAAATACCTATCATTTGCGTAAAATGCCTCAAAACACAGAATGGAATGTTTTCTTGTTTGAAAGTTGTGTGTTATTATGGTGAAAGAAATTATTCTTTCTATTTTGTGCTAATATGGTGAAGAAATGGAATAATTCTCAAGTATATGACAACAATCTTCAATCATATTCTCAAAATATATGGGTTCTTTGTTAAATGCATAGCTACAAGATTCGGTCATATCCTTGCTAGGAAAAATTCAACTGAAATACCAATACGGCAGGGTCGGTACTGTCTACTGTCCCATGAACCCATAAACCCCACAAAAAATCTCAAAAACCTTTTAATAAAATGCAAAATAGCCCTTTTTCTTTTTTCTTTTTTTTTCGTCTATTGCATTCTTGACACTCAAATTCTTCTAAAACCTGTTCATGGAATTAGCATCCATAAGAGGCAACACAATGGTTATATACTTGAATTCTTCTAAAATTTGTTCAATGGAATTAGTACATGTGTTATTAATTCATCAATATTTATACTTTTTAAAATGGGTTTTTATAAAGAAGAGGATTTAATTACCTTATACCTTATAAGACTCTTTTTTTCGGAACATTATAATATGTATTTTGAATTAATGTTAAAATCAATATTTCACTTGACAATTTGAAATTATGTTGATCTCAATAAAAATGGTGTATTGTATAAAGTTCTCTTTTTTTGTATGTAAAATCATAATAAAAATTCATATTATTCTAGATTTATTATTTTACAATTATTTACAAATTTTAATAAAATCATTTCACATTAATACAATTAAAATTTTACAAATATTTTACATACAATTACAATTTTACAATTTCACATACAATTATAATTACAATTTTACAATTTTACATACAATTACAATCATTTCACAGTAATAAAATTAAAATTTTACAAATATTTTACATGCAATTAGAATTACAATTACAATTTTACAATTTGTCATAAATAGAATTACAATTACAATCATTTCACAATAAATTAAATATTACAATTACAATTAAAACTTACAAATATTTTACATACAATTACAGTTAAAATTACAATTACAAATACAAATACAATTTTACAATTTTACATACAATTAAAATTAAAATTTCAATTACAATCACAACATAATGTTTAGTAAATATCATGGTCATTTAATATTAAACTAACTAATAAACATCACAATCATGATAACCATCGTACAAACATCATATTCGACTTAAAAGCACATTCAAATTCACTAACATCATTGTGATCATGATCATCTAACAAAACACAATCAGCATTGTATAATATCATCACAACACAAACATCAAATATACATCTCACGTCAAATAACTCATGCTATCACATACACATCTATTTGCAAGATGCACATTAAATGAACATATCTAACATGACCTAACAATATACACATCATGATGATCACTAACATGTAAATTAAGTACATCTGCAACATGAACATAAAATACATGGACCATATATATATATATATATATATATATATATGTCTAAATAATGTCAAAAATATACAACTGTAATATAAATGTCATGGATCAACTGGTGGTACATCATCAATAGCAGTACTAGTCGAGACTTGCTCAGCCAATGGTGTAGCCTCGACGATCGATGGTCTAGCCTGCTCATGATCATGAGTACTACTTGATGCTGCAGGCTACTAACTGGACGTGGCCGATGGTCCAGCCTGCTCTCCATGATGATTGTTGTTATATGCTAGTGCAGGCTTCTCATCTAGCGCGTCGCGAGGTGAACTATCATCAGATGATGAGTCGCTACTCGCAGACTGTCGATCACGTGTTGCGTCTTGACCACACCTATAACGTGCAACGGTCCTCCTCAGCCACGTAACTAAGGTTGTAGCTCCTACGACATGCCTCATCAGGCTGTACATGTCACACGACATGTGTCTCCACGTATGTAACAACCTACCATGGGCCTGTATGTCTCTCATATTAGTGGGCCTAATGCTTGACTCAACAATCAATGCAGTGCGTTGGTCGCCCAGCTCCATCCTGTATCTGCTATCAAGCCGACCATCCCTAGCAAAAGGTGGTATCGACGCACCAACAAGAACAGGTTTCTCTGCACCAGCCTCCTGATGATCCTCGACATCTGGAATACCCTAGTCGTCATCAGGATCCACACCTAGATTATGTGGTGGTGTCGGCATGTCCTCGCCATAAAAATACCCAATGTCTGCAAAATATATACAAGTACACAACAATACTTAAACAATTTCATTACACAATTTAATAAAACAAGTTAAATAACATGTTAAAATAAATTTAAATAAAACAGTAATATTACCTCTATCATCCGGCGGCTCATCATCTGTGAAGAGGATATTGGCACACCCTCGCCAATCCAAACCAGCATAAGGATAGGGGGCCATAATGAAGGGATGCTCGTCAACACTGGCTAGAAACTCCAGTGCATCGTACAATATCCTCGCTGGAAACACAATCTCGACCCTCTTGGGCATCATTTGCCCCCACATGTGCATATGTGCCTCAAACATCGGCCTACGAGGCTGTCGAACAAAAGTAGGCCTTGTCTCTAGAAACCTCTCAAAAAATAAACAAAAAGCTCTAAAGAAAAAGGGAAGTTGACCCTCCCTTATGCATGAGCACGACATCTATCTAAGGTTGTACAGAACTACCGCAAAAAAATGGCAGACCACCTAACAAGTCGTGGTTCCTATACTAAAGAATCAACATAATATAGAAGTGAGTAACTAATGTGTTTCCCGTCATTGGTGTTGTGTGAAATGGTTGAAATCAGAAGTGAGAGGCACCTCATCTCCTGACTACCAAATGCACCAATACATAACTGACCTCCAGAGACCTGAAAATCTGAAGGAGGCAGTATATATGCGCTAATGTATCTCTGGGAGAACACCAACTGACTCCCTGCTACATAGCCAACTGGAACCTTTGGGAATGAGGGAAAATCCACCTCTCTCCTTGATAGCCCTATAATGAAATATATGTCCTCCTCATTGAGCATGTACCATTGGTTAGGACTAACCCGGAAAGCCTGTCGGTGGGCTTTCCACCTGCAGATAAATGTCTCAAAAACACACCATGGCCCTTTAGGGAAGTAGCCTCCTCATAAAACTTAAGGAGGCCTACATGCCTTAGGAGCCCTTGGGTAGATGTTGTAATAGGGCAAGGGTACGCATCTCTCTCCCTCTCTCGTGCCTCCCACGGGTGAACCATGTCATACTTCTCCACCTGGTGTTGTTGTTGTTCCCCCTCTTCTCTCGTTTCATGTCTCTGAGTGATTGACATATTAAATACAAATTTTTTATTAAATGAGACATGTATCTAGGAATATACATATATAATTTTTTTTTTAAATAAAAAAACAAAACAGTCGGTGCGCCACAAAAAACAGGCATGCACCGATTCCGGTGCATCTTGTTTTTTTCGTGCACCAAAGGTGGTGCACCAGATAATATTCAACGCACCAGAGGCGGTGCACCTGAAAATTTTCAGCAGACTGTTGACTATGTACGGTGTCAGGATTACGGTGCGCTAACTAAAATCTATGCCCCGGGGCGTATAGTTCGGTGACATCATTACTTACTCAATGGTGCGGTCTTTTACCAGGCCACACCATTGACCCTGTTGAAATGCGGAATGTGGTGCGCTGACATAAATATCCGCCCCAGGCAGATATTTAAGTCGATGCACCGCATTGTCGCTATTCCACATGGTCAACGGTGCGATCGGGTAATCGACCGTGCCGCACTTTCTTTAAAATTTTAAAATGACACGGTACGCCTTCGGTACCACCCTAGAACTGGTGTGGATACCGTTAGCACCGGTTGCGGTGCAGCCTGTAAATTTATAGGCAGCACCGAGAACCGGTGCGAGCGCACCATGCGACAATTTTTTCTTTTCTTTTAAGTGGTTAATTTTAAGGTAATTTCAAATTCTAATCTGCTAAAAGGCTTAATTATGGAAAAACAAAAAAAAATACCTATACATTTGGCCGTCGAGGAGGCATATTGGCTGTAGAATTTGCAAAAGAAAATTTGCCCACCATTTTGCAAAATTCAAGCTGGAGATTGGTGGGAAATGCACAACAGCAATGTGTGCAATGGGTGCAATGAGAGCACCGATGTCAGGGTGGCTCAGACAAGGATAAATCGCATCGGTGCTTGACAGCTCTAGAGCACTGAGAAAAGTGAAAAATGCAGTTTTTGGCTGTAATTTTTTTTTTAACCCTGTTCCGATGTGCGGGTTTTTATAGGAGCACCGAGGCGGTTTCTTAAGACAGCACCAGGCGGTTTCTGTTTTGGCACAAGGTTTTATGATGCACAGGTGTGGAATCTTTGTAAAGCACCCGTGTGCTACATTAATAAGACGCACTGGGTAGGTTTGTACGGAGCGCACGGTGTCGAGTGTGCCAATGTTTTGTGTGCACCGATGCTTTCTCTTGTTGAATGCACCAGTGCAGTTTAGGATGATAAGTGCACCAGACAAAAAACATCAGCAAAAACCTCCACCTGCCAACCTCCTCTAGTAACCTCTGCTAGAAACGGATGTCTGGGGTATTTTTATAAGGGGTTCCTCAAAAACATCCGCTAGAGGGTCTTTTTCTTGTAGTGAAACTTCCTTGTTTTATCTTTCCTCCTACCCACAACGCTCCTGATTTCATTAGGAAGTGTCATGCCTCCTACTTTCCCAACCAAAGAGCCATATTCAATTCTAATGGTCAAGTTCTATTTACCATAACCCTTCGGGCCATTAAAAAAATGATGCTAGCTCCCACAGTCGATAATGGTGCCCCATTCTCTCATGAAGCTCTGGTTGAAATATATCAGAGATTAGATCTTGCCAAGAGAACCCAAACTTTAGAACTATTCCTAGCACAAGATGCTGCATTTCCTAAAATAAATCCTCCTTATCCTTCATCCTTATTCCCTGAGAGAGCCAAGCAGATAACCACTATCCTATCTTTTCTGCTTGGCTACTACTCTGATCAATACATAGATGAGGCTATTATAGGATTTCTTTCTATCTTGTCCAATGATGCCAAGCCTTCCATAGTGTTCAATTTCATCCATTTCCTTGTAGATTCCATTCATCAGCAGTTTCTTGATTTCAAGACAGAGGAGGTATTTAAATATACCTATGTTCTAGTTTATATATTCATATACTTCCAAGGACACAACATGAAATTGTCATTGCAGAAATTAAATGATAAAGGAGACTAGCAATTAGTAATTTTCTGGACCACCTTAGTCATGAAAGAGCAGAATGAATTCACTTACAAGCAGTTCATTGAAATTTTTTCCACCCAACTATCAGTCTTCTAAACAACATAGAAGAACCAAGAATTAGTGAATAAATTCAGAATATTTTGCAGTTGACATAACAGGTTCAAACAAGAGATTGGTATCTATATTAAAACTACATAGAAATAAGAGTTTTTTGATGTGAGCTGCAACCATACAAGTTGACCAAATTCCTTCCAACGAGGATTTTTGCTTTGGAATTCATCAGGCAGATGATCAACATATATCAAGTACATTTTGTGGCTACCAAGAAGAAGTCTCAGTTCAAGCTAAAAACTCAGATTGGCCCATTCATATGTAATAGCAGGAAAGCAACAATAGAGACATATTACCTATTAAAGGAAATGCAATTTGATTTAAGCTTCACTTTGTCATTTGATCCATTAGGCATTGTTTATAAATTAAGGGTAGAAACCAAATCTACTCCTTACTTTCACACACCAAGGCCTGAGATAGAGAAGTATAAAAACAAGCTAGAGTGGACAGAGAACACATTGCATGAAGCAGAAGAACAACTAGTTTCATCATCAACAGTGCAGACTCAAACAAATCAGGAAAAGACAACTAAAATTAATAGATAAGAAGGGTCTCCTTCAAAGACAAACATCTTCAGCAAAGGATTCAAAATTATGTATAGAAATAAGGCTAAACTTAGTTCCAGACTAAGTATTAGCAAGGATTCAAAGCAACAGACCCCTGTCAACACTAATGAGCCTCTTATATCCTCATTAATGGGAGATAAATCCACACAATCTCCTACTACTTCCATGACTACTTCAAATCAATAGCAGATCATGCAAACATGTACTTCAACTTCAAGCAAGCCAGAGAAGAGCATCATGGACATCTTCAAGGAAATCAAACTAAAAAATGAAGCCTTGAATATAAACACATATAACCAATTATGGAAACAAACTTAAGGTGCCCAAATCAGGCTATTGTAAGCCTTTGATGCAAAGAAAGGAATAATTCTAATGGCATTTCTTCAAGCACAAGCTCCTCAGCCAAAAGGAGAAGAATACTACAAAAATACATCTCTTGAGTTTAATGTCAGTGACATACATCCCATTTATCAAATGGAGATGCATAAAAAAACTGGAGAGATGATCTTCTCAACTGTAACTAACACTACTATGTCTTTATCTAAAATGCAGGTTACACTAGAAAATTTCAGATCACAACTAAACATGGAGAAAGTCTCAGCTTTTGCCAAAGACACCAGGATTAAAACCTTGGAAGATTTGGTAATCAAGTTGGGTTATGATCATGCAAATGTTAATGTTGCAAAGGAGTTAATCAAGAAAAAGAATGCAGATATTGTAGCATTGAGGAAGCAGTTGAAATTACCAACAATAGAAAATCCTTTATCCAAGGAAATTGAAGAGACAGAAACATAAAAGGCAGACATGATGAAGCTCATTCTAGAACAGAGTACACAGCTGAAATAGATGAAAACATAGATGGAGAAGTGGATTAAAGAAAGTAAGAAACCAGTTAAGCAAGTTTCTCCTTTAGAAGCACTTCCAATGATAGATATTCCCACTGCTATAGCTGCTACTACCAGTAAAGGAGATTATGCAGATTAGTTAGCCTCCTCACTCCAAAACATGACTTTGTAGACTGAAGAAATAAAGAAGCTACAGGACAAAGTGAAACTTCTTGAATATCATAAGAAGAAGTCTGATAATTTTCATGCATAAAAGCTTCAGAGAGCTCAAAACCAAGTTTAAATATGGAAAAAGTCAACCATTGAAGCTTCCATTAGCTACGCTCTTGGGAATGTCAAAGAAATCATCTGGAGCAACATCATTGAGGAGATTAATGAAATCTAGCCATCTATCAAGTGTTGAGGTATAAAAGGTGTCTTTTTAACTCCGGTTTATCCTACATTAATTATCAATCTAGGTACGACTTTTTATCTCAAGGGTGTACTCAGTCTAAGGCGGAAATTTAATCTAAGAGTAATTCTCTCCAATTTGCAGTATAGTGTTTCAAATACAAGAGTAAACGGATGCTTGAAAATGAAATCTAATTGCAATGACATGAAAATTAAAGCTCTAAAATCCAATCACTCACTCGGAAATCATCAGTTAAGGATGCAGTAGTAATAACTCTTTCCTCTGTCAACTGATGTAAATGAAATCAAGCATAAACAAGATCCTCAATCTGAGAACTTAGACAGTAATAGCCAGTGTCCTTTATAGTTGATGATCTTACACTCCACAATAAACAACTAATTGGAAATGATAACTGAGTGGAATCAATAATGCTGCTAATGGAAATAGAATAAACATGATCTTTGCAATAACATTCTAAAGAAAACCAAATACTTACAGGAAAGGAATAAATAGTAAAGCTAGTTATCAGAAATGAACAACAAAGCTATTTGATGGAAATGAACAGCAAATTCTGAACAGCGAAGTTTTATATCTAAGAAGCATAACAATACAGGTTACAAAGGAATAAATAATCTTAAATAGCAACACAATTCACTCACAACTGATGCAACAAACCGATTTCATAAAACATTGAACAGTAAGCTATAAAACATGGAAAATTGTGAAGCAATGCGACTAAAGGAAATGAGAACTAAAGAAAACCATCACACGACTAGAATCGGAAATTAATGGTACAGATAGAAAGTGGATCCACCAGGGTCGGGCCCTTAGCTGCTAGTGACGCGCCGTCGAACTACTCCAATATCAAATAATGGAACAACAACCAGATTATATATTAATAATATGTAACAGAGTTTACAAGCAATCACACTCTGTTTTAACCAATGAGAGTCTATGAGCAATCGTGAAAATACAACAGGAAGTCTGAATAATCATAATACATCATACATGTTTGATTTCTACAAGTGTTGTCCTTTTATAATAGCCAGCAGAGGAAACAAGAAATACAGATAAGCTTTGAGCAGCGATCCCTCAGGATCGAGAGATCTTGAGGGATTCACTCTATCTTCTATCTTCAGTTATCATTTTGTCTTCTTGCGCTGATGTCGCGTTGTTCCTTTCCTTGCTTTGACTATGCGCTCTGATCTCGACCTTCTTGTCTGGATATGGTCTTTTGTTGAAGGGACAGCATTTATTTCTGCTTTGTCTTTTTCCCCCGAATGGTGGCTTCCCACTTCATCTATTTTTTGCATATAAGAAAATAAAATCTTTAATCAATTTGCAACAATCACTAATCTCCTTAATTCTATTATGATTCTTCAATATATTACCATTCCAAAATATAAAGGAGTTATGATTAAAGGAAAAATATAAAGAAATACATGGCAAGTTCATACCTTTTCCAATGCTCAACACAACCCCCTGCTTACCCTTTTTCATGTCCTCATGAAAACCATAGTTTACATGTAAAGCAGTTAGAGAATAGGCTAGAGAGGGTTTTTCATTAAGTGGTATAAAACCATGATTTGCAGCTATAACTTCAAAAATATGCCAAATCAGCCGTTTAGGTAATTCATATTTGGCCTTATAGTCTGTTTAGGATACCAGATAATAGGGCTTCGAAATATACAACCTAACCAATACGGGCCTTCCCTCAAGATGAGGTTACTATAGATAACCAGGCGGTTGGCAACTAACTCAAAATTTTTATAATTGAATGGCTCTTTGTCTTGAATATTCCAATTGGAAATCCTCCATCGGATTTTAGCTGCTACTATGGCCTGGTCTCTGATGGACAGAAAATATTCTACCCCATCCAGGACGATTGCTTTAGCTGGTTAATGGCCAATAAAATGAATACTTGATATTAGACATCACCACAAAGCAACGAGATTTGTCTAAGGAGAAATACGATATGGAGGTGTGCAAATACAATTCACAGAGTAAGCACTGAACTTTTACTCCATAGAGTTTGCAGCAGTTTATAAAATCATCTATAGTTTTTAATTCTATAGGTTTTCCTACCTTAACAGCTTTAATTTTTAACTGCAAATATCTTTCTAAAAAAAACAAAACATAATTTTTGGCAGGGGACCTGCATGCTAGAACATCTGTATATAGAGAACAGAGAGTATCCATTTGATTCCTGATTGTTTGTAGTCTATTCCTTGCCTCTTCAACTTTTTCTTCTGCCTTCTGACATTTTTCGAAGGCTTCTGCCTCTGATGCATTGATGTTCTTTAATTGTTGCTATAACTCTTGATATTTCTTCCTAGGAACAGTCTCTTGTTCGAGCTTTTCTCTAGCCTGTTGAGCCTATGCTAGATCCTCTCGGAGTTTCTCTATACCAGGGTCATTGTTTATCAAAACATTTCTGGATTGAAGATCTACCTGGGTTTTCTTATTACAATTTCGAGTTCCTACAATCTGTGTTTCTTTATTGCCAAATGTTTGGTTAGCCATACTGCTAGAGTACAGTGCCTCGGTCTAAACATCTTTATTACAGACTTGCACATTTTCGGTTTGGGAAACTGTGTTTGTAACAACTTCCTGTTTTTTCTTGCTATTCTGAATGAATATGAGCTCGGTTTGAGTCTCCATGGCCCTCGTATTATGGGGCTCCGTTTGGATGGTTGCATCCCTCGTTTTCGGGGTTCTTTTAGAGATTTTCCCCCTTTTTAGAACCCTTATCTTCTTTCTGAGTTGTTTTACTAATTTTAGCAGCTTTTGATGTTCCTTCCACAGCTGCTTAATTTAATTTGTTTTCTTCTTCTTTTTCTTGGGAGGAACATATGTTTCCTTTTCTAGACTTGGCTACTCAGCTGGGTTTTGTTCTCCAGGGACTGTGCCCTTGTCCTGGCTTGTTTCCACATTCTCTTTTTGGAACACTTCTTCAGTGTTCGCGTTACCCTGACTAGGCTCCTTAGGGGAGGAAACCCTAGTTTGATCTGCTATTTCCTGAGGGGCTTCTGCTTCTGCCTCCTCTTTGTCATGCATTTCCTCGGATGTCTCCTTGCTATGGACAGAATTTTCCTGTGATTGCTCTGCTTCAATATTGAGGTTGAGCAGACTCTGGGATTGCATATACTCACACAGATTGGCCAAAATTTGGGTCAATTCATCCTCCTGCAGTGGAATCTGTGGTGGACTTGCGATGGAGGTTACAGGAGGTTCTACTTCCTCTCTTTCTTCTTCAATGGTTTGTTTAGTTTCTTCCTCTTCTTGATTTTCTCCTCCTTCCAGTTTTGGGGGTTGCTCATCTCCAAAACTAGGTAATTCTAAGGGTTGGCTGCTGCTACTCTAGAGGTTTCCAAAAATTCCCCTACTTCCTCTTAATCTGGAGGACTATCTGTGTTTTAGCGGTTTGTTTGCTGTGCTGGTGATTCTTTTTCATTTCAGGACAGGTAAGGTTGTTCCCCCGTCTATCAAAAGTAACAATTCCTCCCAACTAGTCTGTTGTTGAGAAAGACTATAACTAACTATTAATCGAATTAAACAATGGTGGCTTACTACCATCCTTGTATGACAGGATTTCTTTATGCTCAAAGCAGCGTCATGCAGTGAAAAATTTAAATATGCAGGCAAATTCACAGCACATTTCTGTTTTAGTACTGCTAATAATTTGAGGTGGTGTGATCTTACCACATCCTTTCTTCCATCGCATGTAATGTATCTTTGCACTACTCTAGCCAGTTCTACCCATGGTTCCCCCAGAGTTACCAACTAGACCCCTTTCCCTTTGACGATCAAGGTTTTTCCTTCGTCCTGAAAGATGTTCATGGCCTCTTGAAGTCTCAATTTTTTATGGGTCCATACAGGTCCAACTACTGGTAGATCGGACATCTCAGCAATTATTGCATCTGTCACTGTTATTTTCCTTCCTCTTACTATGGAATGATCCTCCAGCAAGTTCTGCAAAAATTCTATGGCCAAAGTTTCATGGGGCTGCTGCAGTCGTGTAAGGTAGGTAATCCACCCTGCTCTCTCCAAAATTTCTCGTGCAGCGTCGGAAACTGTTAGTAATTGAGGTTCACTATGTATTGCTCGCCCTCCCATTTCTTCTAAGCCCTGCACTCTGTTAATGTTTCACAATAATACACAGAAATGGCAATGGAACAGCACCTCGTGCATATCGGAAAATACCGTTAAACTTGCTATTTTCGGTATTTGATGAAAATAGGGAATTGACCCGTATGCAGGCATATTTTGGAAGTCACCTGTGCCTCCTTGAAATATGATAGGTTGCCATTGACCGGAAAATGGAGGAGCAATGTATTGGACATCATTCATTACATATTCATGACATGATCAAAAAATTATCGAATTATTGAAATCGAGGCATATTATGAAATCATGAATAGATATGGAAATGCTATGTAATTATTCGCAAATAGGGAAAAGGACAGCTGACATAAAGAAAAGTGCTTATGCGGTCATTATCCACTTAAACCATTATGACTGATTTATAAACAATATTTCATGTATAAGAAGTTCAACGAAGGGGTGTAGGAGCATAATCTCATTTGAAATTAAGATAAAGATATAAGAAAAGAGTTTGTAATTGCTATTGATTTGTGAAAAATATGACTCCAATACCATCAGCAGAGCTCTGTTTCCCACAGGTGTCTATAACCTTGACAAAGTTGCTTTTTCACCCTTGGAACCATAATCCTTTATATATGCCTAGGAAAGTGCTTTGTGATGTCATGATGGAGGCCATTGTGCTGGCTTGGGAACCATATGAATCACAATTCCATTCACCAAGAAGGAGTGAAAGGTGGGCAGGCCGGCTCGTGATGAGACCTCCTGTTCCAAGGACTTTTTATTTTTGTGAGTTGCCCATTGGATCATATCCCTGGTGTGGTGGCCATAATGGGAATGCCACTTCACTGCTTCCTTATGATCATGGTAGGTTGGATCTTGATGAGACCCCCTATCATCCATCTGACATATCATAGAATTGTTAATAATCATATAGATATATATTCTTTTCTTTTCTTTTCCTTTTATATAGCACTTGCCTATCTATGTATAAAGGATGGCTCAACACTCCTTAAGAGTAGGGATGGTGGAAGAAGTCTGAACATATCAATAGAGGAAAATATGTCCTTATTCTTATTCAATAATAAAAGTCAAAGAGAATTATGAGGATTAGGGAAGAACCAACATGATAAAAATAATCAATCAAATTAGTTTTAGTGAAAATAAAGACAACAAAGTGATATAGATAGTTATGTCCTTTCCTTTTTTCCTTATCAATACACAGTAATTTCTTTAAAGATTAAAATTTCTCCTTGATAATTTGATTCCAGTAACCTCTAATTTTTGTGTCCTTGCATAAATTTGTATATTTTCTTTAAAAGGATCATGAAGAATTCACAAAAATTCTCAAAATGTTGTTCTAAAAAAAGAAATATGCACTCAAAAAAGTGTTGTTCCTTAGATGGAACAGCTGTTGTTTCATAAGAGGAACAGCAAAAAGAACATTTTCACGCAAAAAAGTGGTTCCTTTAAGAGGAACAGAAAAAAGATAAAAACACACAAGTTGTTTTTCCTTTAGGAGTAACAATAGATAAAACAAACAAGAAATGTTGATCCTTTGGCGGAACAGCTTAAAAAAAACACTCAAAATCAAAACTATTATTCCTTAGAAGGAACAGCATAAAATGAAAAATAATGGTGAAGGGGTTGTTCCTTTTAAAGGGAACAGCAAAGACAATCGGTGGAAATGTTGTTCCTTTTAAAAGGAATAACAAAAACAATCGGTGAAAATGTTGTTCCTTTTAAAAGGAACAGCAAAAACAATCAGCGAAAATTTTTTTCCTTTTAAAAAGGAAAAGAAAAAACAATCAGTGGAAATGATGTTCCTTTTTAAAAGGAACAGCAAAAACAATCAGTGGAAGTGTTGTTCCTTTTAAAAGGAACAGCAAAAACAATCAGCGAAAGTGTTGTTCCTTTTAAAGGAACAGCAAAAACAATCAGCGGAAGTGTCGTTCCTTTTAAAAGGAACAACAAAAACAATTAGCGGAAATGTTGTTCCTTTTAAAAGGAACAGCAAAAAAATCAGCGGAAGTGTTGTTCCTTTTAAAAGGAACAACAAAAAGATGAACACGCAAACATGTTGTTCCTTAAGAGGAACGGTTGCTATTCCTTAAGAGAAATTGCAGTTGTTCCTTAAGAGGAGCATCATGAAAAATAAAAGCACACAAGATTGTTGTTCTTTGTTAAGAGGAACGGTTGTTGTTCCTTAAGAGGAACAACAGTTGTTCCTTAAGAAGAACAGCACGAAAAATCAAATTTGTACAAAAAACAGTTCATACAAGCAAAATTAAAAGAAAAGCTTATGTACAAATTTCAAAAATAAAGGAATTTTTCAATGAATGAATGTTGAGGAAGAGTTATCTTCCTCAGCAAGAATCTGCATAGTAGAATCTCCCCGTAATTGTTAGTAAAAGGATTCCTGATTAAGCAGTTTGTGGTAAAGTCGTACTCGATGACCGTTTGCTTTGAAAGAATGTCCAGATCCATCAATGGTAGTTAATGTAATGGTGCCATTTTCATCCACTTTTTGTATCTCATAAGGTCCAAGCCATCGTGTCTGGAGTTTTCCAGGGAAATCCTGAAACCTGGAGTCATATAGGAGTGCCCAATCTCCTTCGTGGAAGATTTTCTTTTTAATGAGGGCATCGTGCCATTTTGCTCTATGTTGTTGAATTAATGCAGTGTGCTGGAGGGCAGAGAGCCTAATTTCATCTAACTCGTTGATTTGTTGTAATCTTCTGACCTGGGCCTCATTTAAATTTAAACCCACCTCCTAGGTTTTTCTTAATGTTTGAATTTAAAATTCTATTGGAAAGATGGGTTGTTTTCCAAATATTAATTGATATGGTGAATACCCAGTGGTGTTTCTCCATGTTGTTCGGTATGCCCACAAGGCTTTCGGCAATCTTGAAGCCCAGTCATGCCTGTGTGATTCAACTGTTTTTGTAAGTATTGCTTCTATCATCTTATTCATGCTCTCTACTTGGCCATTTTCCTGTGGGTAGTATGGGGTTGTAATTTTGTGTTGAATGTGGTAATTTTTTAATGTTGTAGCGATTTTATTACCTACAAATTGTGGTCCTCCATCTGTAATTATGTCCCTTGGGAGGCCATATCGCACAAATATTTGGAAAAGGAACTATATTATAGAGTCCTTTGTAGCTCTTGGAAGTGCCTTTGCTTCAACCCATTTAGTAACATACTCTGTTGCAACTAGTATGTATGTTTTCTGATTTGATGGTGGGTTAATAGGACCAACAAAATTGAGCGCCCAAAACTCAAATGGCTCGATTACTAACTGTGGATTTGAACGCATTTCATCGGACTATCCAGGGCGTCCCTCCCTTTGGCAACTATCACAAGTTTGTACAAACCTTTTAACATCTTTAAAAATTGTAGGCCAGTAATAGCCTATTTGTAAAACCTTGTGACCAGTCCTGTGATCTGCGAAATGTCCACCACATGGCCCGTCGTGGCATGCTTTCAGGATGTCAAATATTTCATCTTCTCGGACACATCTTCTGATGTGCATATTTGCTCCTGTATGAAGTAGGTAGCTCCCAATCCAAGAGAATCGAGTACTGCGCTATACTATCTGTTTGCGTTCATTGGGTGTTAGATGCTTAGGTAATTTACCTACTACTAAATAATTTGCAACATCAGCATACGATGGGGTTCTGGCAGTAACAGCAAACAAATGTTCATCTGGAAATTGATCTTCAACTGCTGCTGCGTCTGTTGGTTTTGGCATTCGTGAGAGAAAATCAGCTAGAGGATTCTCTTTTCCAGGTCGGTCCTTTATTGTGATGTCAAATTCCTCCAATAGAATCAACCATCTTGTTACTCTACCATTTGTAACAGGTTTATTTGCTAAAAATTTTATGGAAGAGTGATCTATATATAAAACTACAGGATACCCACTTATATAATGTCTAAATTTATCTATAGCGTGTATTACAGCTAAAAATTATTTCTCAGTCACAACATAGTTTAATTCAGCAGGAGATAGATTCTTACTAATGTAATAAATTTCATATGGTTTTTTATCTTCTTCCTGCCCAAGGACTGCTCCAATAGTTGTGTCTGAGGCAACAGATGAAATTTGGAATGGCAAATCCCAATTTGGGCCCCTTAGCACAGGGGTTGTTAATAGAAGCTTTTTCAGATCCTCAAAAGCATGGTAACATTTATCTTTCCAAATAAAATCAACATTCTCTGTTAGTGTGTATAGAGGTGCATCTATTTGAGAATAATGCTCTATGAATCATCTATAATAACTAGAAAATCCTAGAAAGCTACGTACCTCTGTTTGTGTGGTAGGAGTAGGTATTAACAAAATTATCTGAATTTTAGTTGGATCTACCTATATTCCAGCTGTTGAGATATAATGACCTAAGATGAGTCCCTTGGTCATCATCATGTGACACTTCTCATGGCTTAAGCACAGTCTGGTGTCAATACACCTTTGCAGCACCTTTTCCAATGTTTCTAATGCTGGTGCAAAATCATCTCCATAAGGTGTGAAATCATCCATATATACTTCGAGCCCTTCATTTATTAAATCTGAAAAGATGCTAAGAATGGCCCTCTGAAATGTGGCAGGGGCATTGCATAGACCAAAGGGTAAAAATCTGTAAGCAAATGTTCCCCAAGGACACATAAAAGTAGTCTTATCTTGGTCTTCAGGGGCAATCTGAATCTGATTGTATCCACTAAAGCCATCTAAGAAAGAAAAGAACTTTTTTCCTGGTAATGTATCTAATACCTGATCAATGAAAAGAAGGGGAAAGTGGTCTTTCTGGGTTGATTTGTTTAGTTCTCTATAGTCTACACATATCCTCCACTTTCCATTCTTCTTTGGCACCACTACTAGTGGAGAGACCCACTTGCTATCAGATATTGGATAAATAAAGTTTACATCCAAAATTTTTTGTAATTCAGCTTTGACAATATCCTTAAGATTAGGGTTTAATCTTCGTTGGGGTTGGTGAATGGGTCTAGCATATTTTTCTATATAAATGTGGTGTGTACATAACTGGGGATCAATTCCTTTCATGTCTGGGTAATCCCATGCAAAAGCTCCCTTATATTTTTTCAGTAGTCGGACCATCTTCTCTTCTTGATTAGCAGTCAGATTTTTGTTAATGTTCAGAGTTTTTCCTGGCTCAATTTCTATAGTTTTTCTATTGTAAATATAAGTGGTAGGTATTGATTGATCTTGAATGTCTTTCAGGGGATCTTCTTATTCTTCATTATCAAATGTTGCCTTGATCATGTGACATTGCAAATGGGATTTGATTTTTGGTTGGTTAATGAAATTGTTAATGATTTAAGTATCAAATCTTTCGGTGAAAATCACAATGGATAATTTTTTGTCGACACGTTTCGAACAAGGCAGTGTGGTTCATCATCAGGACAAGATACGAAATCTGATCTAGGACTCAGCTTAAATAAAAAAAGAAGCTCCAAATAGCCGTTGTACAATAACGGCTAGTTCGACCAAAAAAATATAAAATATAAATAAATAAAATAAAATAATAAATCAATAAATCAATAAACAATAAACAATAAAATTAAAAAATTTTAAGAAAACAAATTAAAAAATAATTATAAAAATAAAATAAAAATATTAGGAAAAGAAAAAAGTAAAAAATAAAAATAAAAATATTAATAAAATAATAAAATATTCATTATTTGAACATAATTCAATAAATAATTTGAAACTAAATTAATTCCTTTATTTTTATTTATTTTTTATTTTTATTTTATTTATTTATTTATTTATTTATTTTTATTAATAAAAAATAAAAAGTAAAAAGTAAAAAGTAAAAATAAAATAAAATAAAATATTAGGAAAAGAAAAAAGTAAAAATAATAATAATAATAATTAAATAATTAAATATACATTATTTGAACACAATTCAATCAATAATTTGAAACTAAATTAATTCTTTTATTTTTATTTATTTTTATTTTTATTTTTTATTTTTATTTTTTTAACAAATAATACACATAACTATGCTAAAATAATAATTAATTACATAACAAAGAATAATAGAAAGGAGAAAAGAAAAATAGGACGATATGCTAATATTTGAATTGGAAAAGCTAAAAGATTCAATTGAAAAATAGTTTAATGATATTACTGCTTTTAATTTACAAGGAATTAGCAAATGCCTAGTTGGCTTTGTTAGTATTAATGACAAGAAGTTTGACTTAGTTTCTCAATTACAAGAAGAGGCCATGTCGATTGATAAACATATATTCAATCAACATGTTAAGCTAGAGATTACAATAATTCCAATGAACGAATTCATTGAAAATATGTTGAAGACATTGGTTCAATAGGTCTTAGATGCGGAAGACAGTTGATAGTGAAACAATTAGCGTATATGCTTTCACATTGTAAGTGTCCCTAAATATTTGCATTTTCGTTTTCTGTTTACTAGTATTCAGTCATAAAGATTTCTTAATTTTATTAATATCACCAAGTCTAGTTGCTCAATGAAATTCCTCATTTTCTTTTGTAGTTTCCTCTTTCCATATTACAGTTCACGGGAGCCGAATCTCAGTTACCATTGGGAAAAACATATTTACTTTTTCGAAATGCAAGAGCAGGAATTTAAAGAGAAGATTCTAGAATAGCATAGTGAATGAGCTAATGAAGTAAGCCATTAAGCATTTTCATTACCTATATAAGTGATTCTCATTGAGAATCAAAGTTCTTAATGATTTTCATAAGATTTTCTATGCATCTATTTCCATGTATTTATTTTAATCATAATGATGATGATTGAAATTTCAAACTTGATACAGTTCCTGTTACTGTGATTGTATTGCTTAATGTTAGAGACTTATGTGTTGAGGTCTTCTATTATGTCATGGATACATACATGCCAACAACATAATATAGAAATGTGGTTAAGAAAAATTTAATTTTCAAGTAGTTATGTTTGCTATGAAACTTGAATAATATTGATTGTCTTAATATTTAAAATTTGTGCGAAGTCTGGCACCCCAGGAAAGGATTTTATTATGCTTTCCCCGTATCTCCTTATTATACATAATGAAATATTTTTACTATATTTCAAATTTAAATTTATGTATTGATTTTATGCGATTTCAATTTGATTTCGATTCGTCTTCTGCGAGACTACACAAACTTTGATCAATTAATTAGTAATGGATCTTTGTGCGGAGAGCTTTCATTGTGCGGGGGAATTTCATTGTGCTGAGAAATTTCATAAACAATGAAAGAATATTTTGCCACACATATTGCTTTCAGCGCATTCTACCATAACAGGGTAATGCATTGTGCATAGTGAAATATTTGTAGAAGCAAGTTCATTGTCCCTTGACACTCGATACAATGAAAACATTGATTGTCCTATCGCATAATTAAAGCGTCTTCATCTCTGCATTTTCCTATAATTCTAAGACATATTGTGTAGCGAATAGATTTGAAAAGTGCAGAGGTGTTGACAAAAGCTACATGCGGAGATAAGGAAAAATGCAGGAGCGCTTCGTACAATAAAACTTTTGACTCCACTTTTGCACTCTACAATAGACTCGTACTAATATTAGACTATTAGTTAACAAATATGAACGTTAGACTATTAATAAACATAAAAATTAGACGTGTTACGATCTCAAATTTGAATGGAGCTTTCTGTTGTGTGGATGAAACTTGTCTCCATAGAACGAGAGGAAAATTTCCTCCTTACAACACGGGGAACTTCTCACCATGTTGGACAACACTACTAGGTGATAAGAATTTTTTGTATATATTGAATTGTGTTTCCAATGAAACCTTATTGACAGTGTGAATAAATTTGTGCATTTTGGAATCAAAAAACAAAATTTAACACATTTACTGTGATTATCAAGTTTACTCAAGAGGGATAAGCAATGTACGAAGCATTGCTTGTGCAAACAAGCAATGTGCATAGCTTTCTGCATAGTGAAAGTTCCACGCAAAGAAAGCTCCGCACAAGTGTACTAAATCATTAAAATATAAATTAATGTATCAAAACTAAAACTAATTATCTTATATATTAATTTCAATATATATTTAAAATTTAAACTAATCAATGTATTAATTTTTCAATTAGAATTCACTTTGCATCAAAATTAAAGTGCATTATTACATATGACATTGTTTCAAAGCATTAAGATATCAAATCCTAAAGCATGATTTTAAAAGAATTCAAATATTAATATTACCATGTATATCAAAATTAATACAAACACATATTTGCAGGACTGCGGAGGAAGTCCATTGTGTGGAGGAATTTTTCAAGCTTTCATTGTACGAACCTCTGCACTCCCCACAATATATTAATAACAAAATAACCACTAGTCTCGTGTGGGACTGTTGAAGAAGCTTTCAAGATTTCATTGTGAGGACCTCTGCACTCTGCACAATCTACTAATAATAATAAAAATGAAGCGTCCCTAATTAAACATAGATAACCATAACACCGCTATTTGCAATAGCACCAAGATAAGCATTGGACACTTACGATATTATTGGTAATAAATAATAAATAATCCATATCTTTGTATTTTGAATATCACTAATCAATTGATTAAAGGTTCTGTAGAGCACAGACAAAACCTTGTACAATGAATCTCTCCACACAATCACACAAAACTCTCTACATAAGCAATGTAAGCGTTGTTTATCGGTATCTTTGTAATAGAAAATTTGTTAAAAATAGGACAAGTTGTAGAGTGACAAGAATTTCAAAGCATGAAGTGGTCATGAATAACTGTTCAGGAAATGTTGACGCAGGGCCATTGAAATATTTACATTTTCTAATGCTTGTCAGAAATGGAACGGAGGTGCTCTTATTTGAAGCTTTATACAATATTAAATGAACTATCTCTTTTGTGCAGAACAATGGTTCTGTGGAACATGCAACAAAAACATTGTTGTGTAAAGTTTCATATGTCTTTATACATTTATGTGTTTCTTTTTGTATACAATGTTACATGCTACAAAGCACATAAAATATATAGCAAAAAAAACATAGTTGTATAATGAGATAACATGAATAATCAAAGGAGACAAAATTAATTTAAAACTCTTTTGCATCTAGAATTTTTACAGATTTAATTGTGCAGAAGAGCAGTTGCGTTGCGCTATGAATCTGTGTGGATTGAAGAATGTATGGAGTATAGGGCATGTGCAGGAGAACGAGGATGCATACGGAATTTTACTCCATGGACACAAATTTAATTTGACTAGAAATAAAAATTTCAATTAGGAATGTAATAAGCAAAACTAGAAAAAGCACAGAGGATGTTTCCTCTATTAGTAATTTGTCACTAACAAAAATGCAATTATTTCTATTCAGTTTATCTTTTATTATTATATAGATTTAGCTATGTGAAATGGAAAATGTGCATAGAACGAGGCGGGTGCAGGAGAAAGCGCATCTCTTAGCAAAGTTATCATTGTGTACCATTGTCTCTAATTGTATATGTTGTACTTTTTTTCATTTTCTCATATTTCATATTATATTAATATTTGAAAGCTACTTTTGCATATTTCTTCCCAATCTTGCTTATATAGTATTTTTGGCATAACTCTTACATAGTGTGTGGGAGAAAGCACGCCTCTTAGCAAAGTTATCATTGTTTACCATTCTCTCTAATTGTGTTTGTTATACTTTTTTTCATTTTCTCATATTTGATATTATATTAATATCTGAAAGCTACGTTTGCATATTTCTTCCCAATCCTAGTTGTATATTATTTTTTGCATAACTCTCCCACAAGGTTTCTCTTTCTTCCGCATATCAGAAAACTGACATTATTATACAAAACAACTTTGAATTTGTCATGTAGCTCTGATTTTGCTTGATTTATAGAGACAGTAAACCAGTATTTGGGTCTGATATAATCTTTAAGCATTTCACACAATGCAATTTTTTTAGTAATAACCATAAGCTTTTCAGTCACTTTCAACATCTACTTTGAACTAACGATCTTAAGTTAGCTTTATCATGTTTAATTGTCCAAATATTTTCTTGTGGGGAGCTGTCATTGTATGCCAGGTGGGGCGGGGGGGGGGGCATTGCTTCGACTAGTGCTTTGTCACTCATAGCAAGGAAACTATTGTTACTATATTTATCTTTTATTATTTTACATATTTAGTTGTGCAGAATGAACAATCTACGGAGGAACTGTATCTATTATACCTATATTCATTCTCATATATCACATTAAATTAATATTTCAAAGCTACTCCCGCATATTTCTTCACTTATGACACTTTCACACATGACAATAATAATAATAATAATTTCAAAGAACAATTTGTTTTCACTCTGTACAACAATGCATTTGATCAAATTTATCTAATGATAATTTTTGTATTATTAGTAGCAATTTGTTTGTAAACAAAATACGTTGAAAACTCCCTGCTTCATTGGAAACTATTGTACTCACCTTGTGGTCAAAGTCCGCTAACTATCGATTATTTTTTACAACATTTTTTCCTATATGTGTGTGGAATTATGTTGACTATCTAATATGTATGTTCAATATTTATAAGGTAAGGTGATAATTGTAACCATTAATTTTGGTTGTGTTATCTATAGAAGCATTCGCAAGGTGATCTAGGTGGCTCTGGAGAAGCTCAAAAATTGAAATCCTTTGGATCTCATCAAAACTAGGACCAGATCGAAGAGCTTGTTGTATTGATTCCAACGATGCCTCAATCTAAATTTGTGTGAGGGAATTATTGTTAGTCAATGTTTCAAGTCAAACTTGGAAAAGAAGTAGGATTTTTGTCGCCAACTAAATTTGGAGCATAACTAACTTTTCCAATTCGGCTAAATTCGGTGATAACAGGACAAAAGGGTGGGGGTTCGAATCCAGGCCTTCCCCCACCAAATTTGCATGACCACCAATGGCCTAATGGGCCTGTCTTGATAATTCTACCCACAAAAATTATATAAAACCAACTTTGTGTTCGGTTGGGGAGGGGAGCATGGGTGAAATGGAACCATGAAGGTTGAGGCGACAGTGACACTGGTAGTACGCAATTCCAGGGAAAAACCATGATGCGCCCAATTCCAAG
Organism: Pinus albicaulis; assembly: GCA_034641835.2. Taxonomy (NCBI): domain Eukaryota; kingdom Viridiplantae; phylum Streptophyta; class Pinopsida; order Pinales; family Pinaceae; genus Pinus; species Pinus albicaulis. Next base: position 1,264,008,031 of record CM076582.1, on the reverse strand, counting down.
GGTGGAACCTTGACGTGCTTAGTTCCAAGGTGAACCTTGATGTAGGGAATATTTTTTTATGCTTTGATAGTGTTAGAATGGGGTCAAATTTATACTCATTTGAATCGATTTTTCATAAGCACCACAATGGCACAATCTGTTTTGGAATTTAAGTAGTCAATATTCAAGCCATCATTAGATTGGGAGGTATAATGATGCATTTTTGCAATTTGATAATTTTTCTTTCAGCGAAAGGATGGATGTGTGTTGCAAGTTCTGGTGATCTATGTATGTTGCAACAAGGCAGCAAGATCTAAAAATTTACAGGGAATTCATCGTTTGAGCCTTTTCACGGAAACTGAGGCGGTGCAATGCTGAAAGAGGAACATGTTGACTCTTTGACAGAAAGTAGTCATGTTTACATCCATTGATCTTAGAATTACGAGACGATTATGATGATGATAAGAATGATTTGAATCTGACCAATGAATTCAAGAGGATTTGTTGCCACTTATGTGAGAGTGTTCATTTTATGCCACTTTTGTGAGAAGTCATTTCTTTGTCTTATCAAAGTAGAACGTCTTGGTGAGTGAGAATTATTTGTAGGAGAATGTCTCTTTGTAGTAGATACATTGCCACTCGATATGAGAGTTCCATCCTTGTGTTGAATTTTTTTTTCCATATACTCATCTTATTTTGTTAAGACTAATAAAGGGGCCTCCTCACTATTGGCTCGAGCCCATAGACATAGTCCACATTAGACGAACTTCGTTATCACGTCTTGTGTTATGATTGCCTCTTGATTATGTTGATGGATTGGTGAAGAATTGTTTAAAGTATGTGATTTCTCATGTTTCTCATGCAAATATAAGTGTCAATTAAAGGTTCTGCAATGAAGATTTTTGTTTAAGAAAGTGTTCACAAAAATTTTCGGATCAAGTGGTATCAGATCAGCCTCGCAATTTTTCCAGGGATTATGAATGTCGTCATGGGAAAAGGATTGAATCGAGTAAGGGTTAAAGAGTTGGAAGAGATTAACCATTGCATTCAAGGAGAGAATGTGGCACTTAGAAGGCTTCTACAACATACAAAGGAAGCGAAGTGGATATTGAGGCTCATGTTAGAGTAGGATGTGCAAGAACAAATGGAATAATGTTCCACTACAAAAGGAGAATTGGCCAAAGAGGATGACCAAGCATCACTGAAAAAATTGAAGGTAACGAAAACTCCTTACTCTCATGATGTTATTTATATTGGAAGCATTGAGATACCTATTTCAGGGACCAACATGAGACTCATCACCAAGATGGGGTATAAAGGAGCAGGACTTGGTATTAATGGCCAAGGAATTACTCAACCATTGGAGGTTTCAAGAAGGTCTCAATTTGCAGGATTTGGGTATATTGAAAGGATAATGTTCAAAGGTAGTAAAAGTAAGGGATTTATCAAACAAAGAATCCAACCCATCACCAATACCATCGAAGAGAAAGGGTTGAATATCACTTTTTGGGGAAAATACATCTAACAAGATATCTAGGAGAGGAACATGGTCCAAATATCCTTCTCATAATTGTACCAAGAAAAATCCTAAAATGTATGATTCACACATGTATTCTAGTGTTCCTTTCAATTATGAGAAAACTAGAAATATTAGGAAAAAATTATGGTGTAGAAAACCATGTACATTTTGTGATTTGAATAACCATGTTGTTTCCAAGTGTTGGAAAAGAGTGGCAACTAGGAAGAAGTCAAGATAGGGAGCCCTTTTTCTACATCAGGAGAAAATAAAGGCCAAGGAATTTTGGAGGAAGAAGAACCAATGCAACCATTGTAACAAGCATGGACATCAAAGAGCCACATGTTGGGAGCTCCATCCAAATATGCATCCCAAGAATTTCCATCCAGAATTGGAATCCTTTTTAAGTAGCTTATCCTGGTGACCATTTTTAATCACATGTTGCAAAATCTGTAAAAGTGATAAATGTACAACATCACTTGTATATGCAACAAAGTGATATTTTGGCCTTTTAGTTGGAAGCATGGGATATGATGTCTATTGTAAATCAATGTAAACTTAACCATTATTATGTTATAAACTCTTGGAAAGTATGGCTTGTTTTGGTCTTGAAAATATGACATGTATTGGTAGCTACAAATTTTCATATGGATACAGATGTTAGTTTCAACACTCCAGGTTATGAAGTATAAAGGTGAAGGAGAAGAAAGTGTGGCCTTTTAGAGACAATTTTTATGAAAACCGAGATTGCATATCATGTTTATGTTTTTGGAGGACCAAAAGCTCGTTAATGGGGAGGAATGATCTAGGTGGCTCTAGAGAAGCTCAAAATTTGAAGTCTTCGGATCTCGTCAAAACCAATACTAGATCGAAGAGTTTGTCATCGTGATTCCAACGACATACATGATGCCTCAATCTGACTTTGTGTGAGGGAGTTTTTTTAGTATATGTTTCAAGTCAAAATTGGCAAAGAAGCAATATTTTTGTCGCCAACTAAATTTGGAGCATAGCTAACTTGAGAAATATAGATAAATTTGGTGGTGGCAGGACAAATCTCGCATAACTCAACTAAATTTAGCGAAGGGAGTTAGCATAGGTTAAGTTTCCAAAAGCCTCCAAATCTAGCAGAATCTACTAAATTTTACAGCAACAAACCACGTGACAAATTTGGCTTGAATGGAAAAAGGAAATGGTCAATCTATCACATCGTTAATTTTGGTGGTGGCTCCTAATGGAATCCAACATATAATTTTTGTTTGAACTCCAAAATATTTGCATTAAAAAAAAGGTCTCCCGGCCACCAACCTTGTCAAACCATCAATGGAATTACCAAAAAAACAATTGTTTGAATGGCTGGCAGGCCACCAAAATTGGCGAACCCACCAACCCCTGCCACACCAATAGTCAAAATGGGGCCAGTGGGAGTCGAACCTGCACCGGTCACCTACAACCCCGTAAATGGCATGACCCACAAACACAAAACAACGACAAATATTTTTTCTTAACAAAACAAAACTATATGTTAAATATGGTAGGGCCACAGTCGTGCAGGGGTTGGAACTCGGGCCTTCCCCCACCAAATTCACACAACCACCCAACAAACCAATTGGTATGTCTTCATAATTTTTCTCACAAAAAAATTATAAAACCTAGACTTTGCATTCAGAGGGGGAGGGGAGAATGGGTGGAATGGAACCACGAAGGTCGAGGTGAGGGTGACGCGAGTAATACATAGTTTCAGGTTGGAACTACGATGCGCCTAATTCCAAGGGTGGAACCTTGACGTGCCTAGTTCTAGTGGTGGAACCGTGACGCGCCCAGTTCCACGGGTGGAACCTTGATGCGCCTAGTTACAAGGTGGAACCCTGACAAAAGGAATATTCTTTGATGCTTTAAGGAATCTAAAATATTCCCTAGAGGCCCAGATTTAATAATTTCAGAATGGGGTTAAGTTTATATGCATCTAAACTAATTTTTCACAAGAATCGTAATGGCGTCGTTCGTTTTGGAATTTTAGTAGCCTATTTTCAAGCCATCGTCAAATTGGGAAGTATAATTATTCATTTTTGTCGTTTTATTGTTTTTATTTTGGTGAAAGGATGGATGTCTGTCACAGCTTCTCGTGATCTACGTATGTTGCAGAAGGACAATAAGATCCCAAAATTTGCATGGAATTCATAGTTTGAGCCTTTGCATGGAAATCGAGGTGGTGCAGTGTTGAAAGAGGGCCATGTTAACACTTTGTTGGAAAGTAGTCATGTTTACAGCCATGAGTCTCAAAACTGCGAGACGATTATGATGATGATGAGTATGAATTGAATATGACCAGTAGATTCAAGAGGACTTGTTTCCACTTATGTGAGAATATCCATTTTATGCCACTTTTGTGAGAAGTCAATTCTTTGTCTTATCAAAGGTGAACGTGTTGAGATTCAACAAGAAGATCCTAGTGAAAATTATGCACCTACACTAGGATGGAGCCTCGGGCTATTTTTAGGTGGATGTCTATTTATAGATGCATGAGAAAATTATATTTATAGATGAGGTCTATATATAGATGTATGTGCAAGTTCTATTTATAGATTTAATGTCTATTTATAGATGCGTGTCGGCTATTATTATCCCTTAATATTAGTTGGACAATAAACCATAATCTATTCTCAATGAGCACTTGGAAATAGTTAAATGAAGTGGAAAATCAGTTAGCTACAGGAATTTTGAGTTGAGTGGTTGGTTGGTGGGACATGCAAGTGGACTTAGTTGTAACTGAGTGATTCAAAGTTGTAACAAAGTTGGAAGTGCGGTTATGAAAGTTGTAAAGTAGTTTAACTTAGTTAAGTGAGTTAAACTCAGTTGTGCTAGTTGTAACTGAAGATACAATAGTGAAAGATCAAGTGAATTAATTATGAATTAATTCAAAATCAGTGGCCTCACATGCAATTGACGATTTACTACTATTAACAACATGCATGTCAGATCCAGTGGAGACCTAGTTGAGATGTAGGTGAAAGGGACAGTTGACTATCATTTGTGACATTATCGGTTGCACACATGCAACCACACACACATTGGATGTGCCCATGAGGATTGTGCAATCAAGGGAAGCAGGATTCCATTCATTCAGGGGTTGCTATCAGTTGGGATTTCCCAATGCAGGCAGGTTATCTTGAGACAGTAAATTGGCTAAGGAACTTGTTAATTTTTGTATGACAGTGTGAGACATTTAGCTATTGTACTGAGAGCTCTTGGATTGGAGCTTTGTATGTAATTGTTTCATGATCCATGATATAATACATAATAGAAGATAATGGGGTTTTTAGCTATATGCTTTCCCTGGGTAAATTATATGTGCTATGTGTGATTGATCTTTCTTCATGATATTGTGATTGGAGATTGTGTTTAAACTTGCACAAATATTTTGTAGAAGTGATTTTGTATTTAATAGTAGCATATTATTTTTATATCAAGAGAATCCAGGCAATACATATTTTGTATTAAATTTCTACATGGTATCAGAGAACAGGAAATTGCAATTTTGAAGCAAGAGCTGAGTTTGTTGGTGGAAAGAATTCGAATTTGCATAAAGACTTTCTTGGCGCTACAGCTGATTCAAGATTGAAATGGCTTTAAATGGCTTGAGGTTAGAGTATGCACTCAAGGGAAACTCGAACTACATTTCTTGGAAGGACAGGATGGAGGCAGTACTCGAAGACAATGGATTAAAGGAATTCATTGAAAAAGATGTTCCTAATCCAAATATTGCAGATGTTTCAAATCTTGATGCATGGCAAATGAAAGTGGAAAAGGCGAGGAGGATTCTATTGGAGGGAGTATGAGACCACATTGTCTCAAGCCTCTAGAAGAAAGCCATGCGGTTATCGCTTGAGAGGGAGCTGGAATTGCATACGAAGGAGGAAATATTGGTTCGCAAAGATGAGTCGCTAGATGTGAATCAGCCACAGGAGGAGGTTCATGGAGTTGAGGAGTCCACTCATGCAGAGCCAACCATCAGAACTGACAGAAGAAGTACGACAGAAGCTGATAGGCTGAGACTTGATGCTACACAAAATGTAGGAGTCCCTACTTCACAACGCAGAAAAAGACAGTCTCCTGACCAATTTACTGGATACATGGCTCTCATGAGCAAATGTTTGTGACTGAACCATCTTCCTTTAAGGAAGTAGTGCAGGAGCCCATATTGGTCGATGCAATGGTGGAGGAGTATGACTCCATTGTCAAACACACTGCTTGGGAAATTGTTCCAAGGTCGGTTGATAAATCAGTGGTAGGTTCGAGATGGATCTACAAGGTAAAGCAAGTTATTGATAGGAGTGTTGAGAAATACAAGGCCAAATTTGTGGCCCAGGCCTTCTCACAGATCGAGGGGATTGATTATGAAGAAACCCTTGCACCTATTGCAAGTTATTCTTCCATAAGGACCATCCTTGCTCTCTCAGCGCAGATGGTTTGGTGCATTTATCAAATGGATGTGAAGACCGTGTTTCTCAATGGGATCATTGAGGAAGAGGTGTACATAGAGCATCCTGAAGGATTTGAGATATTCAACAGTGAGTCGCATGTGTGTCGACTCAAAAGAGCATTGTATGGGTTGAAGCAAGCACCCCGTGCTTGGTACACTCGGATAGACAACTATTTCACCGGACTGGACTTCACCAAAAGTGAAGCAGATGCAAACCTATACCAAATTGTGGTGGAGGGTAAGATTTTAATCATTGTTCTCTATGTTGATGATTTAATATTGATTGGTGATGAGCAACTGATACACTTATGCAAGGAGGACCTTGCAAATGAGTTTGAGATGAAGGATATGGGCCTCCTTCATTATTTCCTTGGATTGGAAATATGGCAGCGAGATGGTGAAATTTTTGTGTCTCAAGGCAAGTATGCAAGGGAGATATTGGGTAAGTTTCACATGGAGGGTTGCAAACCCATGGATACTCCTCTTCTAGGAAACTGGAGGAAAGAGGATGCAACTTCTAGAGAGGTAGTGGATGCTACTGTCTATCGACAGTTAGTGGGTTCGCTAATGTATTTAGTGAACACGAGACTAGACATTTGCTATGAGGTTAACCAGCTGAGTCAAGCTATGGTTAAGCCTACCAAGATATTTTGGAAGGCGGGCAAGCATGTCCCAAGATACCTGAGGGGCACATCAGAGTATGGTTTATGGTACAGACAGATGGATGAGGTGAAGTTACATGGCTTCACGGATACAGATTGGGAAGGTGGCCCATCGGACAGAAAGAGCACCTCAGGGGGGGATCTTTAGCATTGGATCTACAGTTGTTTCTTGGTACAACAGGAAGCAGAGATCTGTGGCACTCAGTTCAGCGCAAGCAGAATACATGGCAGCGAGTCAAGCTACATGTGAGGCTATCTAGATGAGAAAGATCTCATTTGGTTTGTTTGGTTCTCATTTAGATCCGATAGTGATTCATTGTGATAATCAGAGTTGCATTAAACTCTCGATTAATCTTGTGTTTTATGATCGATCTAAGCATATAGATATATGGTACCATCATCTCAGAGATTGTGTGTAAAGGAGAATCATGTTGCTTCAGTACATTCCTACAGAAGATCAAGATGTAGATATTCTGACGAAGGCGCTCATGAGGAGAAAATTCGAATACCATAGAGACTGGATCGGGGTGAAGGATAATCCCTTTATTATTGAGAGGCAGTGTTCAAATTCAACAAGAATATCCTAGTGAAAATTATGCACCTACACTAGGATGGAGCCTCAAGCTATTTTTAGGTGGATGTCTATTTATAGATGCATGAGAAAATTATATTTATAGATGAGGTCTATATATAGACATATGTGCAAGTTCTATTTATAGATTGCATGTCTATTTATAGATGCATGTCGGCTATTATTATCCCTTAATATTAGTTGGACAATAAACCATAATCTATTCTCAATGAGCACTTAGAAATAGTTAACTGAAGTGTCAAATCAGTTAGCTATAGGAATTTTGAGTTGAGTGGTTGGTTGGTGGGACATGCAAGTGGGCTTTGTTGTCACTGAGTGATTCGAAGTTGTAACAAAGTTAGAAGTGCAGTTATGAAATTTGTAAAGTAGTTTAACTCAGTTAAGTGAGTTAAACTCAGTTGTTATAGTTGTAACTGAAGATACACTAGTGAGAGATCAAGTGAATTAATTATTAATTAATTCACAATCAATGGCCTCACATGCAACTGAAGATTTACTACTATTAATTGCATGCATGTCAGATCCAATGAAGACCTAGTTGAGATGTAGGTGAAAGGGACAGTTGACTATCAGCTGTGACATTATCGGTTGCACAAATGCAACCAAACACACATTGGATGTGATCATGAGGATTGCGCAGTTAAGGCAAGCAGGATTCCATTCATTCAGGGATTTCTATCAGCTGGGATTGTGTAGTGGAGGCAGGTTGTCTAGAGACAGTAAATTGGCTAAGGAATTTGCCAATTTTTTAATGATAGTGTGAGATAGTTAGCTATTGTACTAAGAGCTCTTGGATTGGAGCTTTGTATGTAATTGTTTCATGATCCATGATATGATACATAATAGAAGATAGTATGGTTTTTAGCTATATGCTTTCCCCGGGTAAATTATCTGTGTTATGTGTGACTGATCTTTCTTCATGATATTGTGATTGGAGATTGTGTTTCAAATTCCGCAAATATTTTGTAGAAGCGATTCTATATTTAACAGTAGAATATTATTGTTAGATCAGGAGAATCCAGGCAATACATATTTTGTATTAAATTTCTACAAAACATCTTTGTGAGTGGGAGTTCTTTGTAGGATATTGTGTCTTTGTAGGAGAGACATTGACACTCGAGATGAGAGTTTCATCCTTGTGTTGAAAATTATTTTACCATGTACGAATCTTTTGTTACTGAGACTAATGAAGTGACATCCCCACTATTGACCCAGGGCCTGGAGACGTAGTTCACACTGGGCGAAGTATGTTATCACATATTGTGTTATGTTCTCTTCTTGAATATTTGCTCCTTGATTACGTTTATCAATTGGTGAAGCATTGTTTAAAGTATGTGCTTGTTCATGTTTCACATGCAAATATAAGTGTCAGTTAAAGGTCCTGCAATGGATATTTGTGTTTAAGAAAGTGTTCACAACAAATTTTGAATCATCGGGTGTTAATCATGCAATATTTTTACAATGCACTTTACGAATACATGTTAAATTACTTTTTGGACAAGTCGGTTAAAAATATAATCCTTGCACCAGCTGGATGGTATTGATGTCATAGTTGCACATCGTGAGGGATTATCTTGTGAGATCATTTCAAGCGAAAGTGAAAAGCATGTAGCATTTTTTACACGTAAACAGCACATTGTTTGGTCTATATGCAAGTACTTAGAACGTTTATACAATATACGGTACACTCTTGTAGCAATGATGTACAAAGTTCAAATACTCGATAATGTGATAATACTAAACACTTTTACACAAGATGCATATTGTCGTATAGTTCTTACATCTAAATTACTTTCGTGCTATGAAATTAGTACCCCTTATTTTTCTTATTTCTATATATTTGATCTAACTCATATTTCCAAAGCAACGAAAATGAACACAAGTAGAACAAATACCATTAAGGACAATGATAACTTTGCTCAGAGGTACGTTTTTGTTTTATTTATTGTCCTTTAACTATAGTTACTTTACACAACCTAGGTTTTTTTTTTTGCTATATTTTTAATGTACTATAACTAAAAGCTAATCTTTCTCAATTTTAAAGAAAAATATAACACTTGGAGATTCATATACACAACAACAATTACAAGGAAAAAAAGTACTTTGAAAATTTCTATAAAAAATTTGTATTCGCTGAAACTAAACTCTATTTAGAATTTATGTACGTTAGCAATGACTTTGCATTATCTTAATTTGTTTTGGTTTGACATTTCTTACTTAGCTTCAACTATAATGTCCTTTTAAGCAATGATTTCAATGTATTATTTGGGAACAGACAAAATATATCGAATTCAAATGATGCCATAGTAGAGATGGACGAGAGTGTAGAGATAGAAATGAGTAGTACTATAGAAACAAACATTGCAACAGAAAAAACAAAAGCAACAAAAAACTAGCGAATAAACAAAAGGAAATAGATAGTTCTAGGCAGTTTAATTAACTATGTATCATATTTATTTTTTTTGTCTTTTTTTTCTTTTTCTTTTTTTAAATTTATTTCAATTCAATGCTCATGAATAGGAAAAAATAAATTCATTCTACACCATTGTTGATCGAATATATCAATAACAATATAATAGGGAGGATTTTTCATGGCGTTGTCTTGGTTACATATCGAACATTTTTGGACAAAGAAAACAAGACCAAAGCAATACTCCTTGCAGACTTAACATATAAGAAAGTGGAAATCAAAATAACATTGCTTGTGCCAACATAATTTATCGAACAACATGAGACAAAACTTATGGAAAATGTTGGTGTTTCCATTTTAAATTTTGAAATAATTCCAAAGCATAAATACGACGGTGGTGATTATGAAAAAAAAACATTTGTCTAAATAGTTTTAGCAATGTATAAAACATTTGTCTTGTTTGTGCAGAGTAATGATTCTTTCCAAATATGATGATTACAAATCTGTCACGTAATGAAGATTGGTTTCCATTTGGCACAATCGTTGCTATTTCAATTTGGATAACACACACAACAATGTAATATATACTAGAAATCAAAGATGTCAATGAAAAACAAGAGAGGGCAATAGTATGATTTGATTCATTTGAATGTTTCATTGTTATAAAGTTAGTGTCCATCTGGTATACATTTTTCCTGTATTGTTTTACAAATGTTGCATATGCAACAGGTTCAAGTACACGATAAATTTTCTTCGACATGTGTTTCAATTCAAAGAGAATTGCAACAAAATGTTTTTCTGTTGATCTTGCTAAAAAAATCGTTAGAAAACATGAATGAGTTTTTTGAACTTCACAATCAATGTTCATATTCCCATTGAAAATATGAAAGAAAGTCGAAAATCCAAGAAACCTTCTTTCTTCTCTGAGTGGAATATGCATTGTAAACTATATTATATTGTTTATATAGACATAGATAAAGAACAAGAAATAAAAAGACATTTGATTTCATGTTACTAAGTTTTTGTTTTCTATATCAATTTTACAGTACTTCCAAGGATACCTTAAAGTGATTAGTGCATATACAAATCCTTTTGAGACTGTATGTATGAAATGTGGTACTCTAATTACAAGTGCTAAAACTATGAATAAAACTATGCTTTATTGCATCACTTGCAAGTAGGACTCACTCCCTTTATTTCCATCGGTTAAATTGCATCATACATGCAAATGAAAAGACTAAAATACAATGTGTTTTGAGGGGTGTGTAACTGGAAAAAGTATTACCTACACTACAACATATTTCCTATTAGAGATATTTTACAAAAAAATCAGATGGTATTGGTATTTTGTCAAATTTCGAGACACATGGAAAATTTACAATAAACCATTAAAATGTAGTTATACATATACAATGACGGTTTTATTTATTTTCATTGTAGGGCAATGTAGTAATGACACAGTTTGTGTTGCTTGCATTGTCGAGCATCCTAACATTGCCTTAAAGGAAAAAAAACATATCAGATTATTTTGGATTACAAATGTATGTATAGATACAACATATTTTATAAGTTATATCGTAATCTTACTTATTCAATTCATAAATTCATTTCAACTCCGTATGATAATGATTTATTTAGATATTTGTTTAGATCTTGCATGAAATAAATTTTTTAATCGAAAGAATATTGGATTGGTCGAGAATGTAAATAAAGAAAACCGTGATTGTAAATTCCATTAATTAATAAAAATGTCACTGGAAAATGATTAACTAAGTTGCAAGTTGTCGCGTAACCAACTTGCAATATTGTCTGACTAGTTATAGAGCTTGCAAATTTCATAAATCAATAAAAGAATGTAAGAAATGAGATTGCAAGAAAGCAAACATGACATAACATAGTTGATCCAAGTGGATATTGGTGTCCATCCACCTATTCCATTTTAACCCCCACCATAGGTTCTTTCAGTTCTTCAGTTTCAACACAACTTACTATTTTTAGTAGTTTTTCAGGTCCTAAACTTCTGAAGTCGTTTTGAGGCCCTAAACGTCGTATTTTTGGGGAAAATAGGGAGAAAAATGGAAGTTCCTTCGATGTTTCTCATGTCAAAAGTTATACTCGGATAGATCTTTCTAACGAGGTATTGAGCACGTCAAACGAAGATCCTATGCCAAAGCTACGTCCCTGGGAAGTTGATGTACCAATTTACCCAAACGGGGCCCATATTTTTGGCGCTTCATCTTCTAGGGTTAGGTTTTTGGATGTTTAGGGTTTTCCATTATTTCTCAACAATAAATAGGCCTTCGAGCCTCATTGTAACACAGTTCAGAGGCCGGTATCCGCCACATCTCTTCTCGGAGATAAGCTACTAGCGCCCTAGCTAGTTTATTTCCATTATGTTTGTAAGCATATTTATGTTATTTGATATAATGAAATGAATTGTTATTTCCACAACATCTTTGTCTTTAAGGTTATATGTGTATTATGTTGCGTTCCTTCATAAATATGGATCAGTGGTTTCAGAGCGGTCTGCTCTTTCTCTGCTTTTCTTTGCATGTCCCCAACGCAGTGAGGGTATAAGGATTTAGGGCTCAATCTAGTTGAACCCTTGCAAGATCAGCCTTGTAAACCCCGACGACCTCCTGTGGCAGAAGAAAATAAAGACGAGGGAGTAGGAGATCCTATCAAATTATTTCTTGAGGCCCTCGAGAAACAAAGGAATGCGATGATGGATAAATTTGCCCATATCCTTCAATGGTTGCCCACCGGCAGCGCATATGCATCCAACAGCCACTCTGGAGGTGCCACTCCTTTCAAGGTACAATTAAGCTTCGACATCCATGTATCTGAAGGCCAGATAGATGCAGACATCATAGATGGATGGTTGAATTTGCCGGAAGGGTATTTTTCGGTCCATGATTTCTCCGACCAAGAAAATATTACTTTTTCACTCCTCAAAGACGCCCCCCATATCAAAGATAGGTGGGAAATCCACTGTGAGCACAAAAGGACGAAAGGGAACCCTCTTTGTTCTCGGCCGCACCCACTTGGAATTCGTTTCAAGATGGCATCAAGGAACAATGTTACCCTGTGGGGAGTTATGAGGACAAGTACATCCAGTAGACCACATTGCGGCAGCAAAGGGATCAATATGTGCACGAACTGATGAATCTATTCCATACCATGCACATAAAATTGGGTATTAAATATTCAGAGAGACATTTGGTGCTCAAGTACCGCAACTTTTTGCACAGATACATTCAGCAGGAAATGGATTTCCTCGACATTACCTCGCTTGGCATGGCATATCGCTATGCCGCCAAGATCGAGCAGAAATTTAAGCAGAAGAAGCAAGACTTTGGATTTGCAAATCCAAAGCCAAGGAAAGGCACCCCCCAATCGCAGAACAAGGGGAAAATCCAAAGAGGGGCGACTCAAAACAACACCACAAATGCAAAGAAGGACACAGGGAAGTGGTGTGAATTTCATAACATCCCCACTCATAGCACAAATGAGTGTTGGGCCAAATAGTCGTTGGTGGTCAAACTAAAGGTACCCACATCAGATGCAGGTTTTGATCATGAGTCAGAACCAGACAAGGGCGATGAAAAAGGGAATTAGATCATTGATGTAGATCCCAGTGCCATTTTTGCCACTACCAAGCTCTAAAGGGAGGATCCCGAGGATCCATAGGACGGGGAACGCCTCTTCCATTCGCAAATGTGGGTGAAGGGTTCTCCACTACAATTCCTTATCGATAGCGGAAGCCAAAAGGGCCTCATTTCAACAAAGGTCATGAAGCGACTTGGCCTACTGACCATAGCACACCCGTAGTCATATACCATTGGGTGGCGTCACCAAGGAAGAGATCTCCGCTTCCACAAGCAGTGTCGCCTTCTGTACAGAATCATGCCATTCATGGATGAGGTATTGTGTGATGTTGCCCATCTCGATGTGTCTGATGTATTATTGAGCCAACCATACTTGTGGAAGCGACATGTTGTGTATGAGTATAGGCCTCGTTATGTTGTTATTACTTTTGGAAATAAATTGTAGAGGATATCGGCGGTAGTATTGCCTCCTGCCATCTCTTTGACTACTGCAAAACAACGTAGTAAACTTGTTTCCCAAACCAGGAAATTTGTTTGCATCACAATTCACCCACAGGGTAAGAAGAATATTGTGGCCATAGCCTCAAAATAGGGCTCCCTTACACAGCAGCAACATATGGACAAAGTCGTCGAGGAATACACAGACATATTCTCCTCACCCATAGAGGTTCGTCTACACTGTCAGATCAAGCACTCCATTGATCTGACCCCAGACGCGCCACCGCCTAATTTTGTCATACCTCATGCAGCCACACATACATAATTCACACACATATTGTCTAAGGCTAATAAAGAAACCAAATTTATTGAACGCATCCAACACGTCCACCGGCAGGTCCATGACATCTTCGAAAAATCCAATACCAAGTTCAGTAGAATTTGCCTCATCTCATGGAGGCACTCAACGCAATGGGGACCATTGCTTCCTAAGGGGGGAGGAATGATCTAGGTGGATATTGGTGGCCACTCACCTATTCCATTTGAACCCCCACCATCGGTTCTTTTAGCTTTTCAGTTTCGATATAACTTACTATTTTTAGCAGTTTTTCGGGTCCTCAACTTTCGGAGCCGTTTTGAGGCCTTAAAAGACGTTTTTTGGGGAAAAGGGGGAGCAACATGGAAGTTCCTTTGATGTTTCTCATGTAAAAAGTTGTAGTCCTTAGAAATATCTTTCTAATGAGGTATTGAGCGTGTCAAACGAAGATCCTATGCCCAAGTTACGTCCTCGGGAAGTTGATATACCAATTTACACAAACAGGGCCCATAGTTTTGGTATTTCATCTTCTAGGGTTAGGTTTTTGGATGTTTAGGGTTTTCCATTGTTTCTCAACAATAAATAGGCCTTTGAGCCTCATTGTAACACAGTTCAAATGCCGATAGTCGCCACATCTCTTCCAGAGATAAGCTACCAGCGCCCTAGCTAGTTTATTTCCATTATGTCTGTAAGCATATTTCTGTTATTTGATATAATGAAATGAATTTTTATCTCTGCTGCATCTTTGTCTTTATGGCTATATGTGTATTATGTCGCATTCCTGCATAAATCTGGTTCAATAGTACAAAATAATGATCCTGAACAAAATAATTCATTGAAATATGCTCTTGTGCAATGCCATAGTAGTATTTGCGTTAGTAGAATCAATTGCCTTATTTTCTCTAATGATTTCATCACTAATCTTGTTCTCATAAGTATAGTATATGGCTTGACAATGTGAAATCATATCCCAATCATCGAATAAAAAGGAACAACTCTTTCTTTACTCGATCATTAGGATATGATTTCATAATGTCAAGCAATATACTATACTTATGAGAATAAGATTAGTAATGCAATCATTAGAGAAAATGAGGCAGTTGCTTATACTAACGCAAATACTAGTATAGCATTGTACATGAACACATTTCAATGAAATATTTTGTTCAGGATCAATGTTTTGTACTATGTTATGTCATGTTTTCTTTCTTGTAGTCTCATTTCTTACATTCTTTTATTGATTTATCAAATTTGCAAGCTCTATAACTAGTCAAACAATATTGCAAGTTGGTTACGTGAAAACTTACAACTTAGTTAATCATTTTCCGGTGACATTGTTATTAATTAATGGAATTTACAATCACGGTTTTCATTGTTTACATTGTCGACCAATCCAATATTATTTCTATTAAAAAATTTGTTTCATGCAAGATTTAAAAAAAATATCTAAATAAATAATTTTCATACGGAGCTTAAAAAAATTTCTGAATTGAATAAGTAAGATTACGATATAAGTTATAAAATATGTTGCATCTATACATACGTTTGTAATCCAAAATAATCTGATACATTTTTTTCTCTAATTGTGTCGAGAATATTACAATACATAGCCTTTAACGTATACTTAATTTCAAAATTGGTTATAGCAAAATTTGGTAACGATTTCTTTACTAATTAACCATTGTTTATGGACATTAACACTTTTAGCGATTATGCTGCTATAATAGATATATTATTGCAATGTTAATGTTTTTCAAGGGCTATTTTGACAACGTTCTTACAACATCGACTCCATATTTGAGTCTCCTAAGTGTTTGTTGAAGTTCTGGTATCTTATCCACTAGCATTAAAATATATCGACTAAGCATTAAGATATCTTGGCTCTCTGCATGTACCTCTTCCTCTATGCTTTTGCCATTAATTCTTTGGGCCACTTGTTCACTCTTAGTGACAAATTCAAAAAACAATAGAAAAAACATAAAGCAAAACATGAAAACACTTAACAATTTTAGAACAAACAAAGCAAGTTGGTTGCCTACAACTTACTAGAAAGTCTAGAACAAAATGAACATTGCCAAATTGCTATGACAGGAAACATGCCCACATATAATGAAACAATGGAAATAATTTATCTAAATCATGAATTGACATCTAAGTTTTGGAACGACATTTGACTACTATCGATTTTAATGTTATGCATTACCTAGTGATTGTCATCAATATGGCTACTACTAATTTGTTTAATCTTTAATCAGAAAAGAATATTGTGAAATCTTTTACTTTAAATCATATACGTTTTGGTTAGATTCCAAATTGACATAGTCCAATTGATATGATTACATTTCATGATTGATCTGTTTATAAATCAATATCAAGATATTATTTTATTAATATCCTAAACCACATTATATGTTGATTAACTAAAGCTCTTCTTCCAATAAATAGAAGTACTTTCCATATTTATTCAATGAACCAACGCGTATTTAGCACATTTACTATGTAAAATTTCCTTTATATCGACCAACTTTTACTTTGTGGAAGACAGAGTGATTTCAGATCATAGATGTCAATTCATGACTTAGATGCCTTATTGCCTCTATCGCATTATCCAAATATTAAATGAACTATGTTCACTCGAATAAGTGAATTAGGTAACAATTTATAACTTCATATGGTTTCTATAGTTTTGTGTTAAGCTAAAACTAGCATTTCAAAACTATTATAAGCTTTCATGCACAATAAAAGCTTTGATTGTAAACTTTTCTCTTTAACAACCTAACAAAACTTTCAGGATTCAGAAAATTTTCTGGATTATTACATTTCCAAAAACCATTATACTTTGAACATCACCATAAAGCTAAGATTGAATAGCACCACCCATTTCCATCTTGCACTTTCATATAGGCACAACACAATGAAATGAGTCTCAAACTATTTAGTCCAAAAATAGCCTTCGAAATAGATTTGATTTGCCATCGAAGAAACAAAATCAGGTACATTCGCATAACTATCACTTGGCCTCCAACCTAATGTCTAATCCACCAACTGTACTTCCTCCACATATCCTCCATTTATGACTAACCTTTTTGGCTCATCACATGTGGATACAAACAATCGATCACCAACGCCAACAACATCCCTAACTGAATTTTCTCTTTTAAAAGCACCATGTATCCTTTAATTCACCGAATAAATATCGCAATAAGTATTTTATAATATCGATAGATATAATTTTATTGATATGTTTGAACCCAGCTAGCATTACACAATGCATCAAAGTATATTCTCTTAAGCGCTTAAGGGATAATGTAATTGTGCATTGATTTCCTGAATAGATGTTAATATAACTACCAAGCATTAATTAATTCTTCAATGCTAAGTGTGATTTCCAAGTTTTCACATCTTCATAAACATTATCATCTCAACAGAGTTTTTGCATATAAAACACTTGTTTTTTCTCATACGCTTTAGTACTAAATGCTTCCAAAAGTGTGTATGTTACATGTTATCATTACAATAATTACGTAATAAAATATATTATAAACACTAAATTTAAACTACACAAATAATGAGTACAATATGCGATATTAAATTTGATAAATGAAAATTGATATTGTATATTGGCTATGAAGTGTGGAGAAGTTGATTGTGCACATTCTGTGTTAGCTTTTAACTTTTCCGCACCCACTCTTTGCACTCAAAAAAAGCTCTGCACTCACACATGTTATGAGAAAAAATCTACGGTGCGTTGTGCAATAACACGGGAAAATCACTATTCTCTACACTTTTGTGGAAAGTTTTCATTATACAGAGAGTTTTAAGCAAAAATATTTCATTGTACGAAGAGATTTCATTGCACAATTTTTTTTCCCTGCTCCATAAACTTACCCATGTACCACACTTGCTAATAAAATTCGAGACTTATGGCTCTAATCCCTGACTCTATGCAAATTTTCTCCAACAACCTAAATATACCATCGATCTAACTTTCCTTATTTTAAGATTTTTTCTTTGTCATTAATATCGTCTTGATCCACATCTACCAAACAGACAAGAAAATCGAAGGCGATACTGAAAACTTTGCACAATGTTGACATGACAATCATGTTTCGTCACCAAGAAGCTTATTTGTTGTGAACTACCATAAAGAGAAACGAGGATAGGTTGATTGATGTGAAGGTTTAATAATTCTACTCCAATGATAGACCAAGTGACGGTTATCCTAAAATAATGCGTTAGTTCCAAACAGAGGAAAGCATTTAAGAGAGGTAGGTGGGAATGGGAGAATCCTAACAACACAACAATCGTAGCTTTGTCATTTCGCCAGAAGGAACTCCATAAATTTATTTCGTAATCTAATGATATTTAACATTTTCCTATTACATAAAGTTCCACAATAAAAAATTTGGTTATGCTTTCGTGATTCACATAATTATGACAACTTTCATTATGAGAGCATAACCTTTAACCAGTTAATTAGAAAAATATTTAGTGCAGAGTGCAGAGGTACGTATAATGAAAGGTTGAAATCTTACTCCACACACTAGACTTCCTGCGGAGCCCCATACATATGCATGAACTTCGGTGTGAAACAAGACAGTGGAAAAGGCCTAAAGAAGCTTGGGAAGAACGAGTGTACATTTTGCACTTCTGGGGTAGTGGAATCGGAAAAACATTTCATTTTGGAATGTGATGCGTTCAAAGACATCATATAAAGTTATGGTAATATGTTAGCATCGGTTTCTTGGCACTGTATTTTTAGCGAAGGGATTGTTGGAAGGTTGGGCCAGCTCATCATCAATTTGAATAAGAAAAGGACTGAAATGCAAAAGGCGAAAAACAGGAAACTCATAGTTCCATAGACTATTTTTAGTCTCGTGGACGTTAAAATTTCATTTCATTTCATTATGTATAATTTTATTCGCACTCCAAAAAACCTTTACTCAATTGAATAATGATGTTCAAAATAAAGAGATATACATTATTTATAATTTAAATATTATCAATAATATCATGTGGGTACACCGCTTGCCTTGGTGTTATTGTGAACAACAAATATGGATTATTGAATACAAAAATATTAGCAATAAAATCCGTTATTATGAAGTGAGAATAGTTGCACAATGAATGCTTGAAAGCTTTCTCCGCACAATGGACTTCCTCGCACATGCGCACATGTTCCTAATTTCACAAAGACAACCATAAACAAATATTCTACTCAATGATGTGAGAATTGATGTGGTTACAGGTTCTTTAAATTGGTGAGGGGGGAGGGGGGTTGGCTGGAAAAATATTCAATTAATATTATTATGTGTCCTTGTGCGACTATGTGTGGGAGAATGATCCAGGACTTTCAGAACAATTTAGATTTGAGAGACGGGAAACCATACCAGCCAACCGACGTTTTGCATTTATTTCTCCAATTGGAAAAAGAGAATCATGTTTTTCCATTATAATTAATTTAGTATAAAAACAAATTAGGTGTGTATCAAAACTTTTATGATCGTGTAAACGCCTGCCCTTGGGACTATCTGACATCAGTCTTGCATATAAAAATACGGTATTTTTAGCAATCATGCTTCGTCAAAGTGCAGAGGTGTGTGAGTGCAGAGGTTTGTGTTCCTTGCTCCACACACCATCCTTCGACGCATATTTGAAAGTGTTATGTTCTCATTTCCAAACAAGAAAACCCACCTTAGACCCAATTGTAACAACGATTATTTAATAATGCTAAATCTAATGACTGATATAAATATACAATTTTTTTTAATTATTATTTTGGAACATATTTTGTAAGGAATGCTTCCTCCCCATGACATCTAGGACCCACATCAATTAATAACAACTTCAAATGTCAATGGCTTACCGAAAGGCTTTATTGCATATGAAGGTAGATGTGCGAAATAAGCGTGTGTGAAGGAAGTCGTGCAGAGGTGGTTGTTCAGAGGAAGAGTGTGCAAAGAACAAATGCATGTGCAGCGCTATGCGGAGGTGGCTATTGAGAGGAAGTGTGTGCAGAGAGCTTTCACTGTGTGGAAAGATTTATGTGGGGGAGAATCAATTAATTAGTAGTAGAGGCAGCGATTATGATGCATCACAACTATCAACCTTGTTAATCATGGTATTGGAATGATTAAAGTCCTACCATTGTCCATTTCCAAATTTCCTTGAGCCAAATGAGCTCCTTTATTGGCCAAAGAGTCAACCAATATATTTTGATTCTGGTAGATATGAAAGAACTCAATCTGCTCAAAATACTTGATTTTTAAGCTTTTCTCTACATGATAGATGGAGAATTGATAGCTAATGATATTTGAGATTTTATTAGTTGAAAAATGACCAACATTGAATCCCAATACACCGTGAGATTTTAAATTTTGTTAGCCTTTACTAATTCCAACCCTTGCCATAATCCCAGGTGTTTTGTTTGATTATTTGATGCCATCCCAAATCCCCATGCATGTGGTGTTTTAAGTTGTTCATCGGGGCATAAAATTGCACCTCCCACTCCTGCTACTCCCATTTTACTCTTCGATGTCCCATTAAAAAATAAAGAATGCCAACTTCTATTCAAATGTCATTCCTAAAATTCCTCTTACTCATTCTTGCTACAGAATTTTCCTAGATGTGGAGGTCGAACGATGAAGTTGCGAACATGATTCAAGGGTTTTTTCACTTTAATCCATTCCTTCTCTCATGGAGAGAGATCATCCAAATTTGAAGTTTTAAATCCTCGAGATGTAATATATTCAAAGATAATATTGGTGGCCTTATTGGTTATTGTATGTGGAGCTATCTCTTTTCCCTCAAATATTACATTGTTTCTAGCCATCCAAATTGGCCAACACAAAAATTTGGGAAGAGTTTCCCAACAACAAATTGAAAGTGATGAGGACTTTTGTGCTTAGGGGAATTTAATTTTCCAATATTCAAACTTGTCCTCCCAAGTCACAGAAATAGTATCAATATTAACTAGAGGTGTGTAGGTTTCTCTCCATGCGACACATCTTAAGGGGCCCTGAATATTTCTATTCCTTAGATTTTTCGTGGTGAGTATTTTCTAATGCACTAAGGTCCAACATAAGCCATTGACCTTAGGTATTCCATATTGACTCCATATTTTACGGGAACCAGGGTGTTGAAGATTGGTGATAAGAAAAACATATCCTTCTTTAACTAAATACCTAATATGACGACTAATTTTCCATGTTTGTTGATCCAAAGGTAGTGGAGATGGGAGCCATTCCTTTTAGTCATTGAGTGAACTAATCCCATTGTTGATATAGATGCACAAGAAGGTTTGGACATGACTATCCTATCTAATTTCCTTGCATTTCCTACCCTAAGAGGTCCTTCCGACACAAAATTGTCTTCCCCTAATTTTATGTTCGCTCCATTTCCAACTCTGCAACTGAGATGATCTATAATAAGTGGGGCCACTTTCTTACAAAGTTTACAAATTTTAGATCCATCAACTATCTAGTTTGCATCCTCCATCCTATTAACAAGGGTTTTATGAAAATATTTTTTTAGGAAGACCATTTTCCACATTCTTTGGAATCAATTATTAATCACCAAATATTTGCTTCAAGGGTTAAGTTCATGAAGTGGGGGTCTTTGATGGACAACCCTCTAAAAAAATTTGGAAGGCGAATCACATAACATTGAACTAAATGATTTTTTCATTATGTTTCCCCCCTTGCCACAAGATTTGGCAGATCATAAAGCTTATTTGATTGATTACTCCTTGGGGAACCAAAACCTGAGAACACAAATAAGTTGAGAAAGCATACATGACTGAATTAACTAGAAAAATTCATCCTACCGTGTTTAACCATTGCGCTCCCCATGATAGAATTTGTTTTTTTGGAGAATTTATTTTTAATCATCTGCATTCGAGGTTCCCGATGAAATGGGTATACCCAAATATTTGAAGGAACTCTGACCAACTTTAATTGGTAATTCAAGGACATTTTATATCTCCTACAAAGTCAATTTTGATTTATTCCATCGGATTAACTAGTTTTTTTTTCTTATTTACTAATCCTCTGGATAAATCTAAATATGAGTCCAATAATCTCTTAAATTGAAGAGCGATGATCTTGGAAGCTCCTCCCAATAGGAGTGTGTCATCCAAAAATTGTGAATGATTTACCTCCTTAATGTTTCTTACAATATTTATACTTAGAAGTATGCCTTCCCTTCTTGTTATTTCTATAATTTTACTCAAGCTCTTAGCCTTCAATAAATATAATAGAGGAGATAGAGGGAAGCTGTGTTTGAGCCCCCTGGAGGCGACGAAAAATGAGTACGGGCAACCGTTGATCAATGGAGCAATCCACAGAGCTCCTATACAAGCTTTGACCTATCTATTGAAATCATTGCTAAAACCAGATTTTTCCATGACTAAGAAAATAAAGGGATTACTTACCCTGTCAAAGACGTTATCCATCTCCAGTTTGATAACCATTCCAGGCTCACCTATCTCTTTGCGTGAATGAATAGCTTCTTGAACTAGTATGATATTGTCTAGGATTTGGCAATGTTGCATAAAACTCCTTGATTTTCAAAGATAATTGTTGGCAATACCTTCCTCATCCTATTTGTAATAACCTTTGTGAGGATTTTGTAAGTTGAGCTGCATCATGTGATGGGTCTGAAACAAGAAAATTTTCTTGGATTTCTTAAGGAATCAAAGCCAAGAATGAGGAGTTTGTACCCCCTCCTAACTTGGCTTTTTGCCAAGATGAATTGAGCATTCTCATTAGAAATTGTTTAATCAGCAACCAAAAGGATCTAAAGAAACTAATAGAAAATCCATCTGGGCCAGCGACCTTATCGAGATCTAGTGACCATATTGCATCAATAACTTCCTCTTCTTCAATTGGTTTGAAGAGTTGTTGATTATTTGAAGCAGAACTACATGAAGGGAGACACAAAATAAAATGCTCAACATTTTCAATATCAATCTCTTTTTTTGCAGGGCATGAAAGCATAAGAAAACCCCTTGTTTTATTTCCAAAAAGGTTGATATCTTGGACTTACCTTTTGGATTTGTTTCTCTAAGTTGATTTTTTGTTTCCCTTGCTTTAGCTTGTTTGTGGAAACAATGTTCGTACCTCCTTATTTTAGCCATATACTATGTGATTTTAGTCTCCAATATTCTTCTTCTTACCTACTTCTATTATAGATCTATTTTGTCAATTCCTTTTCCTTTTCAATGTGCCTCTTCCCCACAAGACTTGTATCCATCATAGATTGATGGTATTATAGCTATTTGATTAACCCCATATAAACTTTCCTTGGAGGTTTATAATTCTTTTTTTCCCAAGAAAGAAGAGCATTTTTAATAGATCACAACTTCGCTTCCCATATATAAGCAAGGGAACCTATCACAAGAGTTGTACATGCTTAGAATATGAGATCGACAACACCTTCTTCTTGAATCCATAAAAGGTTGTATCTAAAAGGTATTGGTCCCAAATATTTTGGGGGTTCAATCTCTAGCCCAATTAGGCGATGATCCGAATCTCCCTAAGTTAATATTAAGGAGACACTCAAACCCTTTAATTAAAAAATTGCTATTCAATAGAAAGCGATCCAATCATGCTAATATATGATTGGCCCCACTTATCTTATTATTCCATGTGTATTGACCCTTTTTTGGCATGATATCAATAAAATCCCAATCACTCACCAAGTCATCCATGCACTCCATAAAAGGATATTTGATGATATTACCCCCTCATTTCTCATTTGGATACAAAATTATGTTGAAGTCGTCGCCCACAATGTTATCCATATGCCAATGATCTTATTTTAGGTTGATTAATGAATTCTATAATTCGTTCTTCTCTCTATAATTGACCGGGGCATAAACATTAACTATGGGTAGCTTTTCTTTTGAATCACTCTTCTATAGGAGGAATGCTATCCAATATCTAGATTTAATGTTGTTAATCAGAGTGTAATGTGAGGGAAACCAAAAGGTTCCAAGATTGCCGAAGGCACCAGTCGAAATCTGAATCACACTTGTACATTCTCTCCAAAATTTAGATGGGAGTGTCACCACTTCTTTTTCATCAAGTTTAATTTATTGCAGTAATAAGATTTGTGGTTTTTCCTTCTTAATCAAATCCTTAACTACTTGGGATTTAATGGGGTTTCCCAATCACCTTACATTCCAGGATATTACCTTCATTTATATTTGGGGCCATGTTGTTTTCCTCTCATATTTCCACTCTCATATTTCTTATTTGCGGCTGATTTGAGAACTTTTGTTATCTGAGGCTAGGTGCCTAGTTTGATATTTTGTTCCACTTATTCCTCCCATTATTACTTCTTCTTAGGTCTTCTCGTTTTCTTAGGTGGATTTAACCCATTACTTGAAGAATTACCTTCCACATTGATTTTTTTTCTTGCGTTCCTTGTCGAAACTTTGCCATCTTTTGTCGCTTATTTTAGCTGGACCTAAGGTGTTCCCTCGATCTTTGTTTCCTAGATCTCTAGATTGGGATTTGAGTCTCTATTTTGGACTGAAGGTTGCTTTGTTTCTTCATTATTTGTATTTCCTTCAATAGTTGGCTCATTACTTTCGCTTATTCTCCTTATGGGGTTTCTTTTGTATTTTTTATTGCTTCTTCTCCTTGTGACGGGGCTTCTTGTTCTGTTGCTTCTTAAGATTGTAGAGCCTCGAAAGGATTTGCTGAAGTTGACAGATACATTATTTTTCTGCCCTTGATGGTTCTAATTTGTGGCTCCTTTGCCTTACTCACTCCCTTTTTTTGCGTTTTTCATTCCTCTTTCAATGTTGATGTTGCATTTTCCCTTTTTCCAGCTTATGGTCTATTACAATTTTTGGTAAAATGGCCATATTCATGGTAGATATGGCACTTGAAAGGAAGTTTCGCATAGTCCAGGGTTTGTTTTTGAGTCCACGACCCTTGGGTAATATTGATTTTGAGCGGTAACCCCTTTTCCAGATCTACTTCTACGTAGATATTGGTATAGGAAAACTGGTAACCCTTTGTTTCAGTGTGATCCAGATATTTTCCAAGCCCATTTCCTATGCCTCTCAAGTAATCATCGATCAAGCATGAAAGTGTGATTCTAGGTAATTTAACCCAGACTAGAAACGCATTTGGAATATCTTCATCGAGGTCAAAATACAGGGACCATGAATTTAGATACATACCTCTAGCCCTAAATAAATATGGGCCATTTATGAATATAACATTCCAATCTTCCTTCAAATCAAAATGAGATGCAAAGAAACCATTACCGCATGTATAAATCCCTATTTTTCCTTTCATCAACAACTTCCAATTTTTGTCAATCCATTGTTCC
The DNA here is from genome assembly GCA_034641835.2 of Pinus albicaulis. NCBI lineage: Eukaryota > Viridiplantae > Streptophyta > Pinopsida > Pinales > Pinaceae > Pinus > Pinus albicaulis. The sequence goes on along the minus strand of CM076582.1, from coordinate 1,263,982,684 downwards.
ATGCATTTGGGAGACGGCCACATATCTATAAATTTGCCTACCAATGCTCTATCATTGAATGTTAATGTTGTTCATCTAAACCCTGACGGAAGAGCTACTAAAGGAATGTTCTCTACTTTCTTCATGAATCTAGATTGTGAATCCCTAGTCCTCAACTTATTTGTGAGGAAGCTACCAGTGCTTGAAATGTTGTTTCCTCATTGTGAGGAGGGGAGGAGCCCCCCTTCGCACCCAAAGCCATAAGAGCCCAACAACACTGTCACTTCCAATTGCAAAGCTATGGTTACATAGTACTTTCGAGATGTGGTAAACTTTTTTAATTATATTTATAGATGTGCTTTTTTTGTTCACTATATTGGGGATTGATATTATCTACATTCGCAAAAAAACCCACCCATGTCTAGGTGAGTCGATTATCTTTCATGTATTAATTACTCCAAGGAGTAAGCATGTCAATCTTAGTGGGATTGGAACCAGGTGGGGAGGAGAATAATGACTCCCCCCTATGGCGACTTGGCTATAGATGTGTTTATTTTAAAATAAGGCTTGCATAATTTTAATTTTATTGTAAATATTTTAACTAGTAGTTAGGATATAGGGTTGAGATTTATCTCAAAGTAGTTATATTATTTTGATTTTCAATTTAATTAGTGCAACCATACAAATTAAATGGTCGGTAAATGCCTATAAACATCAATCCATAATAAGCATCAAAACATTTACTCAATAATACATCTCTCACTGATTAAAAAAACATAAAAATTAATTCAATTATAACCTCGTTTTAAATTATTATTTTTATTATGATTAATTTATAAAAAGAATTCCCTAATGGGGGTGACAATGGTTGTAATGAGGGCACTTTGAGGGTTGAGCACACCACCCTTGAACGTGATGGTAATTTATGTTAAGGGGGCATGGCTCACCCCTAGCATGCATGAGTATACATGCCACTAGATAGCTTCCATTAGATTTAAATGCACCTCTACATTGGAGCTCCGAGCATTCAGAGGTGAGGGGAAGGGTAAAGGAGAGGTCGAGACCTCGGCCTCCCTATGACTAGTGGTTAACCTGTTTTGCGACGTGTGGTTTAATTTTCTTAGGTTCAAGTGTGGTGGTGTGGTGAAGAAGATTTGGCTTGATGGTTTCATGTGGTGGAGGTGATGGGAGAGGGTTAAATCTGAGCATGCATATGTTCGCGTGATATTTTTTCTCCTAGCATTTGATAATTTGAGGAGCGCCCCACCTTTGAACATCGGCAAAGTAGTGCAGGTCATCTCTCCCCTTCACTTGCTTTGTTGCTTGTATTTCTTCTTAGGGGCATGGGTCTATGTATTTTGGAAATTTGTTCGTGAGGGAAGGTCGTCCGTGAGTAGTCTAAGCGCCTAGTTTCTATTGGTTTTAAACAAATTCAGGGATTCTTGTGGTATCTACTCCAAAATTGGAATGTTTGGGTTTTTTTTTTTTAATTATGTAGTGAGTATGTCTTAAAAATTGGAAGTTTGGGCATGCATGCCTTCCTATTATAGGCTCTTTATGTTTTTGAGGGTTCTTTGTAAGTTATGGTTGTTAGGCTCCTTGTTGTTTTTTTTATGGTTAATGGTGTTAGGTTGTGGGGGCTATGTAACTAGCATTTCTGCGTTCGTGGGATAATTACCACAAAATCCCTCTCGTTGCATGGTCTATGTTATGAGTGTAGGTGATGATGTTGTGGGATGGTGTTTAAGTCCTGGGGAGGTTGTGCCTGGTGCTCTTTCGTGTTTCTTTTCAGGTAGAGGAAGCTCCAACAATTGCCACAAGTGCACCCCCTTTGTTTCTTCCATACCGCAGAGGCAACACATGCGTTATTGGAGAGGGGGGAGCAGAAGTTTGCAAGGGAAATGAAGATTGAGGCTTTTCGCTTAGGATTCTGTTGCCACATATTTTAATTCTCTCCTATCAAAGACAATAAGAGAAATTCAAAAGTTGGAAACTCAAGTCAGGGTGGAGAGGCAATCCCACTCTAATTAATAAATTATGGATGAAGTGTCTACCTAGATTCCCGACCCTAAACACACTAGGGGAAGGAAGAAGCACTATATTATTCAATGGCTTTACATTGGTAGATGAAAACTCTACTGGGGTTGGTTCTGAAGGACAACAAGTTGAGAGGTACAATGTCCTTGTCACCTTGGAATACATTAAGAGAATTTTGAGAAACCAACGTTCTCCTTGGATAGATTGGATGGAAGGCTTTCCCATGTGGAGGGACACCTATGTTGTGAATTTGATAATGTGGAACCTCCAGGATTGAGTTTCAGAGCACCAACTACTATCTTATCTTCTAAGTTTGAATGATCCATCCTATCTGCTAGTTTTTTAGTCTTTATGTTTGTTTTGTTTTTGACAACCCAATAATAACGGTTTTCGTTTTCTATGTTGTAATTCAGATTTAGTTGTTTGGGGAGTTTTGGGGCCATGGAAAATGTACGGAAGTGTTGGTCTTTTGAATCTATCGCAGTTCAAATGAGGAACAAAAAATTCCTCTGATGGCTAGTTGTTACAATAAATTAATCTTGATTTTTTGATAATATAAGTATTAATTCACAAAAAAAACTATAAAAATAATTAATATATGAGTTAAAGATATGTCAGTTGGGGTTATCTCGATGTTTGAGTAGAATGGATATTATTTTCCCCACCCATGTTCAAAATAAATATTTTTGTAATGGATTTATGCCTATGAATATCATTGCATTGGCTTCAAGCCTCATGAACTCTTAAATGAGTATATCTATGGGCTACCCCGATACATGCGAGCTCACTCTATCCCTCGAGTTGAGAATAAATTTCCTCCCGAAAAAAACACACACACATAACTAAGTTTTATATATATATATATATAAACATGTAAAAATATTATGAATCATGGAGATTCACCTCCACTTTTCCAGGCAACCTTTATTACAATACCATGTGCCAATATCATAAACTATCAATACCACATGCCCAAAAAAGCATAACTCATTTCATATGACATTGGTACTTTTGCAGTCATGTAATCTTATTGCATGCTTCCTTGCAATTAGTGGAATTTGATGATAGAGAAAGTTAGAGTTCTCGTCAATCTAAACTCTAATTGATTTTTTGATGATTTTGAACAATTTAAGATTGGGTGAAAATCCAAAAGGAATTGTTCCACCATGCACAAGCCTTAGATCATAGTGAAACTATTTTCATGTTTGGAGATTTTACTATCAATTTTGTGGTTGGAAAGAGAGTCAATTTGCTACAATATTATCTTACTCTTATTTTTTGGAGTCGTCTAATTTTGTAGAAAATTTCCCTTTAGTTGCTAAAATATGATAGTGTAGAAAGTTAGAGTTCTCCTTGATTTAAAAGTCTAATTGATTTTTTGACAATTTGGATCAAATTCAAAATTGGGTGAAATCCTATAAAATCCCCAATGACATTTATCCAACATGCATAGACAATATTTAGATCATATTAGAACTATGTTCAGTCCTAATTTTTTTGAAAAAATCTTTTAAAACTTATGTTTGGAAAGAATGTATGTTTGATATAAGATTAGCTTACTCCTACAAAATAGAAGACATGGAAAAGATGCATATGTAGACAAAAATCTAGATATAAATGAGGAATGGTTGTAGGGCCTCTTCCTTGGAGAATCACAAAACAATTCAAGTGAGAGTGGTCTACGTGGAAAATTATATCTCTCTTAGTCCTCCTTATTTCTCTCTCTTCGGGGCTTGGGGAGGGATTAAATCATCTGAGTAGAAATGTTAGAATTTCCAAATCTATTAAGATTTTTCACAAGGAAAGGGGTAAATAGGATACATGTGTTTGAAGAATTTAGTTCGGTGATGGATGGGATGAATGGAGAAGTGTGATTTTAAAATAGTGGTCTCAACAATATTATGCACTGAGTCTATCTCGAAGTTAAGGAACATGTTCAATGTGATATCTTTTAAGCATGTTTATTAAGAGCTAGATCATAAGGTAGATAAGCTATCCAAAATGGGATTGAAGTCAATGTAGACATCATTAATCTACATGAAATGGAAGGGTTCAAACCTTTACTCCTCCATATCCCCCCTTTATGTATAGTTTAACAATGTGCATATGGCATGCTAATCTCTTTGAGGTTATGGGACCATGGGAGGACTTTTTGTTTTTCATATATTTTGTAATGATACAAGGCATTATTGTCATTTATGAGAAGCTAGGAATTTACAATTTTTTGTTCATTTTCGTATCAATAGAATGTAATCGAGTAGAATTGGGTAGACATATTTTTTTAAGGGTGGTTCACGGACACTGGGTGGCCACTACATCCACGGGAAAATCTAAGCAGATCAACCCGAAGGGATCTACCCACCGGCACAACAAGCAAGGCATAACCCCAACAACGTCGAGGAAATTTGACCCTATGACCTCCCAACTGGCAAAGTACTTAGCAACAAGAACTCGATCAACTGAACCATCCCTTAGGGCTTGAATTAGATATACATGAATATATGCTAAACATGTTTATGGATTATAATGTACATTTTCAATTTTACAAATAAAATATGTTATGTTTTTTTCTTTGAAAAACAAAATACATACAAACACAATATACAAGAAAATTACACAATCAACAAAAAATTGATGATGTCTATATAATTACACAACATGCGCTGATTTGTACCATGAGCTGAGACTTATGAAAAATGAGCAATATTTTTAAGAGTTTTTCCCAATTTAAATAAACCTAAATTAGCAAAGTTCCAAATTAAAAAAATTTCTAACATTTTATAAAATTAAATTGTAGGAATTAGAAATATTTTTTACAATATTAAATGAATTTCTACTTTATATTCCTCATTAAAAATGCTACAAATTTCTACTTTATATTCCTCATTAAAAATGCTACAAATTTATGTTTATTTTTTTATTTATAAATCAAAATATTAAATTAAATAATTAATCATAAAATTTCATATTCTCAAATAAATTAAAAATAATTTCATTATATACCATAATTATATCATAATTCACATTTTTTTTTAAATAACACTCAAATATAATTAATTAAAACTCCAAAAAACTATGCTAAAGATTCAATTCTCATTCTCATTTTTAATAATCCCGAATATTTCTTACATGGATAACTTGCTACATCACACAACTCGTTACACTTTATTTTAAATGATTAATATATATACATTCAAAATCAATTTCAAGTTACAATGAGCTATATCTATCTCACGAGTTATAAATGTTGCTAATGTTTTTTTAATTTGTTTATTTAAAGTTAACTGTAATATTATAACTTTATTATATATTATAAAATATTTTAATTTGAATAGTTAGGAAATAGGGTTATTTTTTTATTAATAAAATATTTGTTTTATTGTGATAAAGTTAAAAGGGCAAACGGGACTTTTTTTGGGAGTATCTTCAAAGATCTCGACTTTTGTTAATCATAAATTTAACTTGTGGGTTGTTAGATATACATTTGGGTTTTAATGACGCTTTTTCTGAATGTGTCTCTGAATGTCTTAACCTTTACTAAGTCATTTAAGCTATTGGTATATTCAACTTACACATTGTTGAATATATTCTTGAATTATAAGAATAAATAATTAATTTGATCTCGGGCCTCACCAAATCACCCGAATATAGTAGGGATTGTGCATAAAAAAATATTTATCATAAAGTACATAAAAGTCACTTAAAAGAAAAAAATTTATGTCATAAAGCGAGTTGTCTTTTAAGTGCGACTTTTTGAAAAAAAAAATTGGTTTATTTTCCAATCCAATTTGTCTAGAATCCGACAAGGATTCATTGAAATCACAAGTTTGACTAGTGAATTTTGCACAATCAAAGTGCCCCAAGAGGTTTTCCAGGGTGTTGAATCTATAAATGCAGGCAAAAAACTAATTTAAACACACAAATCAATATTTCACCACAAAATTTTTCACTACATTCTGGCCAGAAATTCAATAAAAACTCCAAAATATTAACTTAAAGATAACTTCATCATAAAATTCAAATTACTCACTTGCATCTATCCACTTGGCTATACAATATTGAATGTTTCGGCAGATGGTATATATGATGTTGGATTTAAATTATGGCCAATGATATATAGATTGTTGTTGGATTTGAACAATTCAATCTCGTTTACTTATATACAACTTGCTACAATATTGAATGCTATATTGCATACCCATTACTTATATACAACTTGCTACAACATTAAATGCTATGCTACATACCCATTACTTGTATACAACTTGCTACAACATTGAATGCTATGCTACATACCCATTGGACAACATTACATTGAATGCTTCTTAGACATATGGATAAACATGACCCTAAAACTCACTTTAAATTATCACTAGACAAAAACATTTGGATGTGACTTCATTAACAATTAAACCTATCATTTATAGTAAACTCTTTCTCATGTTCAAGAGTGATAGCCTATATACCACTCAATTCAATATTGAATGTTGCGTAACTAATGGATAAAAGCGGCTCGTAAAACTCACTTCAAATAATCAATAGATAAAAACACTTAGACGTGATTTCATTAATAATAAAACTTGGCATTTATGGTAAACTCTTCCTCATGACCATATATTTTACATTTACTATTTTTTCTTGACGTATTTATTATTACGTCGAACGTGTTTTATTATGAAGTTTTTGTTGGACACCTAATCCTCTATGGAGGTGTGGAAGGAAAACAATCACAAAGGAGTCCAAGTGACCTTGGAAGATGAATCCAAGCGTCACACCATTGTATTATAAATGTACATCTATGGTGAATAATATGGATATCTCATGCTTATCTTTCTATGTGTGTTTTTACCTTCTTCACCCACCATGTGTGTGTTTAACATGGTATTAGAGCCCAGGTGAGGCCCTGGCATTTTCAGATTCTGCCAGTCCTAATTTTAGTTTTTTTGTTAGACATATTCTCTGCCTCCTGAGTGCTTTCTCTTCATTGTTTTCCGTGTTTATGACTGTTCGTTGTCCTCGGCCTTGTGTTTTCACACAACTCCTCATACATGCAGCTTACATTTCCCAAAACAGTTTCAAGGCAAGCATACCTGCGCTCCTCCCTCATCCACTTCTCGACTCACACTACGCCCACGTTGCCTCTTCCTCCTCGGATCAATGTCGGCTCTCCACTGCCTCCACCCTCCACTGCCTCTCTCACCTCCTCCCCTCAGCACCCCCATCCTCCCTCCGCTTGCTCTCCACACCTACGTGTTGTCCCCTCTGCTTGGAGCTTAACCCAGCTTGGAAATGACATCATTCAATGCAGTCACAGTCTGTGCATAATATTTCTCTGCCTTGGGTGTATCCTTTCTCCTTGCAGCGTAGTCAAGATTGTTAAGGGTGTCAAAAAGCTTGGTGGTGAGGGTTTTGAGGGGCTTCTTCTCCTCCTTGGGCTTTGAGGAGATAACGGTGTTGAGGTCGTAGCGAAGGTAAGAAGCCTTGGAGCTGAGGTCGTTCTGGACGTACGACCACACCTTCTTATCTATAAGCTTTTTCACCTCCAGGATTTGCTTCGCAGATTCCTTGGCTCTCGCAGCCGCCTGGTCCGTTGAGAGGGGCTAAATTTAGAACTGTTCCTTCAACGGCAATTCCAGGTCCCTCGCCTTGTCTGACAGCAACGTTCCCGGCTTTCCCCCCGAGGGCGGAGGGGGGCCATTGAGCTTGATGGAGCAGGCTTCTGCGAGGGCTTTCTGAACCACATCGCCCACGATCATCGTGTGACCTCTCTCCATAACCGCCTGCTGCAAGACTCCACGTAGAGATGCCATGGAGGACATTGCTTGCGCCATTGTTGTTAGCTTCTTTCTTTCCTTTCTTGATCTACTCTGCCTTGGGCTTCTAGTGTGTTGATCGTTCAACCTGTATGTTGGACACCTAATGCGAGAAGTTGAAAAGATACATGACCGAGCATTGAATGGTATTCACTACTCTACATAGATCATATTTTGTTGTTTTTCTGGATTGGCATATAAAATTCATTACATAGCATGCATAGTTTATAACACAAAGTGCCTATGGGATATATGGAAAATGAGTCAGATTAAGTGAATGTATGGAATGAGTGGTATATAAGGATTCATTAATAATAAAAAATAAAAATAAAAATAAGAGAGAGGGGAGATGGTATATGAATAAAAGGATATATGGATTTTCTATATAGTGAAGAGTGGAGTTTTTGTTGTATGTTTCTCTATTATGAAAACGTGACCAAGATTTGTGGCATGTATAGAAGGGTGACTCTCTGAAAGATATTGACAATGTGAAGGCAAATGTTGAAAATTGGTCATCATTTTCAAAATAGTAGTGGCATCATAAATTCATTCATAGTTCAGCCACAAAGATTTTTTTGGAATTTTCCTTCGTCTTTATTGTGAGGTAATATAGCAAGCTCAAGACCATCTGCTCATCGATAGTGAAGCATCCAAGCTTGTGAATATTTTTTTGTTGAATTTGAGTTGTTGAGAAAAATGGCTAAAATCAATGATGCATTAGATTTGTTGCATAACCTCATTCATTCCACTGTTCATGATACGGTAAAAATGAGCAAGAACACTCTTTTTAATATTCAAAATTGCTTGCAAGATGCACAAGACAACATTGAGTTTTTGCAGTTGGAGTCTCAACTCCAACAAGAAAAATTACAGCAGAGGAGTCATCATTCTGAACCTGTTTCTGTTCAGAAACTTGAGAGGGACTCCCATCAACATCAAGAATATAAAGTTGAGGTTGGTCCACATTCAGTACCCATTTCAGGAGCAGATGTGCAAAAAGATGCAGAAATGCAGCATGCACCTCCCAAGCCCATCATCAGACCTTGGGAAGAGCTTGTCCACAACACGCATAGAACAGGTCTTGGATATGACAAAGAATTGTCCTTTCATATTCTGGAATACTCCAAGCCCATCAAATTTCAGAGTGTTGGATTTCTTCATGAGAGCTCACCTACAGCTATTCCAAATCCTGCTCCTCTTCCACAGCAGCAGCAATAGATTGTAAAATGCCAACACTGTGATCGAATTGGCCATATGAAAGATCATTGTTTCGATCTTCACCCATGCAAGCACTATGGTAGGCACATCCATTCTTCACACAGATGCTTCAAAAACAAGCCTCCTGCAAGAAAAATTATTCATCTTGGATGGACCGCTTCTTGGCATTGGGAATCAACATCCAAGAAGATGTTTAAGACATATGTCAGAACCTGTTCTAGAATATTGAACAATCTTGCAGTTGAGTTTTCGCCATCATCTCACCTTGTACCTAACAGGGGGGAAATGGTGGTCATCTACAAGCTTTGATGCCGCATCAAGCGAGCCTGAGCCACAATCTCTCATTCCCGATTCAGAGTTGTAGCCAGAGACACAACAATTCAAGCGAGCCTGAGCCACAATTCGTCATTCCAGATTCAAAGTTGTAGCCAAAGACACGGATTCCCATGAGCATGCCTTTGGTTGGTGGACAGCCTTAAACCATTTATGTGAGGTTGATATTCTTCCTATTTTAGAACACTTCCTCTAGCAGAATACTTCAGCTTCTTGCCAGCTTTGGAAGAGTCCCAGGAAATGCATTAAGCATTCCAGTGTTGGTGGCCATCCTTAAACCATCATAGGTTGTAGAACTCCCTTCTTCTAGGTTGAAGGTCTCCCTCTTCAAATATGAGGGACACTTCCTCTAGCAGAAGCCCTCAACTTCTTGCCAGATTTGGAAGAGTTTCGGAAACTGCAATAAGCGTTGCGTTCCAGTGTTGGTGGTCATCCTTAAACCACCTCTTTATGCCAACATTTCAGAGAGCTGATTCAACCTAAGTGTTGCCATGCATACTTTGCAGATTTGTATTACAACTCTCTTCTTGGACTCACACATACCCCTTCGGATTAAGGGGGGAATGTTGGACACCTAATCCTTTATGGGTAGGTGTGGAAGGCGAATAGTCACAAAGGAGTCCAAGTGACCTTGGAAGATGAATCCAAGATTCACACCATTGTATTATAAATGTACATCTATGGTGAATAATATGGATATCTCATGCTTATCTTTCTATGTGTGTTTTTACCTTCTTCACCCACCATGTGTGTGTTTTACAGTTTTGTCTCGTGATACTATTTCTAGATTCGTTGTTTGTCACCTATAACATTTATTATTTTAATAATATTTTTTTTTTTACGTCGAAAGTGTTTTATTATGAAGTTTTATCTCATGATATTGTTTCTAGATTCGTCGTTTGTCACCTATAAAATTTATTATTTTAATAATATTTTTTTGTCTTGCTCATAACAAGCTATTGCAGAACCATCACTAAGCCATGTGGATTTGTGGGACCTGCCGACCATTTGGAGGATGACTTGTGACAGTTGCTCAATCTCTCTGTTCGTATTGAAATCTTGTTTGTGTTGTGGGTGGAACGTCAAGTGACTTAGATTATTATGCATGTGAAGGGTTGAAATTCGTTGTGTTGCTTGGCCCTTAGAAGCATAGTTACCATGTTCGGCCATATTGGCTTGAAAATTTCGAAAATATGCCCATTCAATTAGGTTCAGCTGAAAATTCATTAATTCGATTTAAGTACAGAGTTGTGTGAATATAAAATTTAATACTTAAAAAAAAATAAAAATCCATAAATTTTAATTATGAAGGAACACTGAGTATTTGGTAAACTCCTATGCTGGTCCCTGGTCAAATCTCCATCACAAACCATTATAACCATAATGATAATATATGCTATACTTGTTATTATGTCACCCAACCACTATGTCATTTCTCCTCTTCATGGTTGCTAGATACAGAATAGTTATCCTCGTGATTACACCAACTTTATTTTCTATATTTTCTTCTCTTTCCAGCTTGTTTGGGTGCAGTGATTATCATTCATTTGGCCTGTTGTGCCTCTTGTCAAGTTCGAACAACAAGCATAAAGGCACTCAACCTCGAGATGATTCCATCCCGCCTGTAAATTGCATATGAAAAAAATTACAATTATGATAATTTGGTAAAGAAGCTTGTTAATATAAAATTTAATATTAAAAAAATAATTATAAATTTTTATAATAAACCATTATAATTGTGTAAGGTTTATTATTATTATTATTATTATTATTTTAATTAATAAAAAAGTTAATATTTAAAAAACAAAATTTTTGATGCGAGAGCATCGGACCACCGTTAATCATAAATGAAATTCAATGCTGCGGAGGGTGAAACATGGACAATTGTTTGTAAATGGGGCAAATTTCCATGAAATAGAGCTAAAATGATGAAAGCGACATGTCTCTAGAAAATTTGATTTATTTGTAATTATCTGCCATGTAATCAAACAAAGAGATTCCAGGGGTTAGTTGAGCGAGTTGTGGGAGAAAAACTCGTGGATCTTAGATGATCCACTCCTTTGTAATTCCTTTATAAAAGAAGTTTATATTGTATATTTAGGAGTGTGGAACACAATGCATCCTAAGGGCGGAAGTGTGATTCAGGCTTTAGTGGCCTTAGCCTGTAACTCGAGTCCAGTGAAGTAATGAAATGTGTGTGTTGTTGTATATCTAAGATTAATCTAGATTTCGTATAATCTGTGTGTTTCATGAATGTTTCGATTCCAGTTTTCTGTGTGCATTTCTCTGAGAATCACAATCGTTTTATGAGCTGACGAGAAGCTCGGAAGAACTATGGTGTGCCATTTTGTTCAAATAAAATTGTTTGTTAAGATTTTAGAGTGGATTGACTAGCAGAGTGAGAGATCCGGAGAAGAGCAAGCAGTGAAGACCGTTAGATCTGGGCGCAGATCAACGGTGAAGATTAAATCGCAAACAGTGTGATTTCACACATTGGCAAGTTTGATGTTTAGCGTTAAGACATCATGGGGTAAGTTGTTGTTGATGCGATGCGATGCGATCGCAGATCACAATGTAGGATAGGGTGAAACTGTTATGTATGTTATAAAATGTGTGCAATGTCGAAATGCGATAAGTCGTGGAAGTTGCGATGCGACATCGTCATCGCAACTTCGCATCAACACCTTTATTGTTTACGGCAAGAGGTATTTGTTATATGTTGTGACATGCGATGTCGTAAAAGTTTTGAATTGCGATATGGTTTGGGAGTTGGGTTGCGATGAGTTAAGGATTTCCAATTGCGATTTGTTTGAAGTTGTGTGTGTGTGTGTGTGAAGTCTGATAAAGGGATCCATTGTTGCGTGTTCTATTATTTATGTGGGTCCATAACCCACTGGTCCATGGGTATTATGTTAAAATTGCAGTTTCGTGTTGCATCAAATTTCTATATTAAAAAGTATATAAACAATAAATTGCAGATTGAAAAAATTAGTAGTTGTGAAAAACAATCAATTTCATATGGTAGAAAATAGTAAGTAGAATATATATATATATATATATATATATATATATATATTCAAATTTGGTAACTATGCTTTGTACACTCCAATGCTCTTTCCACAGGTAATGAATTAAGGTTTGTGTGTGTTTCCCCTGCCTATTTTGGATTGAGTAGAATGAGTAGAATATGCAACATTTAACTAGCTGAACAAACTCAACTTTTGTAAATGTGCTTTCAACGACATCCACTTGGAAAGGCTAAATCTAGGAAGAGAAATTTAGATTTCAGTTATTGATTAATAATGAAATTATTTTTTATTTTTAAGAGAGAGATTACAATTTATGATTTGAGGTAGTTACTCTTTTCTAAAAATAAAATAAGTTTATGGTTTTTTTTTTAATATAATTATATAAGATACATTTATAGTGTTTTTATTGTTTAAGTTTATAAATAAATAATTCAATAAGATAGAAAGTAAAAATATAGAATTTATTTATTTTTAAATAATTTAAATTTATAAGATCTATATTTCCGATTTTATTTATTTTTTATTTTTTTATTATTTATTTATTTTTTTCGTATTGAATTTTAGGTAGTCAATTTTTTTTTTTGTATCGAATCGAATTTGAATTCAAAATTTGGTAACTATGCTTAAAAGTTATGTGGGACCGTGAAGCGTGGTAAAGGTGTGGAGGCGTAGTCGTAGGTGGGAGGTGTGTCTTGTTTTTTCTGGTGATTTGTGGTGGACTGTTCCTATATTTAATGGTTGTGGCGGACTGTTCCAGACAATCTTTGCCTGCTAGATTTCTTTTTGCGACGCGATCTTCTTCCGCATCAAAACCGAAGGGACATATTTTTTATTTATTTATTATATATGACAGAGTGAAGAAGTCGTGTGTGGAAATTTTTGGTTCTGTGAGTGCTGTTGAAAAGCGTGGATAACTTAGTTGGGAGCACAAAAAAATTGTGGTGTGGCGATCAAACTCTTGCTCATGTTCATGCACGTGAACCATGTTCATGTGGTGAGCTACACACTTTGTATGTGTTTGAATGTGCAGTGAATAGAGTCGTGGAATGTCACTGCTCGGGCTGTTGATGAATGAAAGTTTATCTTCTTTGACAGAGTGGTGAATAAGCGTTATTGAGTTGTTGTAGTTTTTGCGTTGAACGTTGTGCAAAGGTGTTCTTGAACCTATTGCACTGTGGGAGAGCGATATTTGTTGGAGTACTGCGAGGTTGAGACCCGCGCTGTGTTTTCCAATTGGTGTGGATGTGTGTTGTTGTGTGGATCGAGGAGGAACCCTTGGATGCATAATGATCTATTATTATGTTGTGGGATTTCTCTCAGGGAGTGAGAGACATCGTCGAGTAAGGCTTTCTTCTGAATTTGCACCAAGCATCGCTTTCTTCCGAATTCATTCACGTACATCTCTCTATGAGCATTGGTGAGAAGATGGGATTAAAGATTTGTGTCTTGAGGAGGCATTGAGCCAAGCCTTGTGTTTGAATTGGAATATTCGTTACGTGTGCATATTTATTTAGCCCGACCTTGCCATTTCCTCTGCGAATTGATTACTACTGTTGACAACGCATTGACCGTCGAAGTTTCCATCAATGACCATAGTCTCAGCGCCGAGCATAAATAAGTGTGATTATGTAATCTCACCCTCCTCCTAGCACCGAGCATAAAGGAGTGTGGAGTTGCACAGAGCTGAGGTCCACCATGCCTGAGTAAATAAAGGAGTCGTAACTGTTGGAAGTAATGCTTCCATGTCATTTTTAGTTGTCGTTGTGAGTCCTTAGGTGTCAGTCTAGAAGCTGTTTATTCTTATGGTATGAGTTGGAGTCATGAGCTAGGTGTGTCGAAGTCAGTGTGTTAAGTCCTTTATATTTGTATCCCTTGTGATCAATAAAAAATGTGTGTGATTTGTGTGCAATTTATCTGGCTCTTTCAGATTTCTAATATGGTATCAGAGCCTATTCTGGCTTGATTCCCTTACGGGAAGGCCAGGAAGATGTGAGGGTTGTGAGAGAGGATCCTCCGTATATAGACTAATTTAGTGCTTTTTTTCTTTTCTTTTCTTTTTTTGTGTGTAGATCTTCTCGTCTTGTACATCATAATAATTTCGTGGTGTTAGAAGGTTTCTATAGTGAGACCCTTCTTCCATATTAGGTTGATCAATGCTATGTAGAGCCATCGTCCACGGCAAAGTGACAACTGGAGAAATTTTAAAAGTTGTGTGGATGAAATTTTACAAGCCATTGGAAAAAGTACTATTATTCCTGCGGAGTCGAGGAATATTTCTGCTGGAGTACCGGTAGACCACTGTTGTGAAAAGATATCATGGGAGAACGTTGGTCCATGTCACCCTGCGCGGATCTATTCTTATCACAGACTAATAGAGTCACCTACATCGATTTCGCTAGAGCCTTCAACACATTCCTCCATCTCTTTAACTACAAGCCTATGTGTCCTCATTTTAGGTCGTGGTTATACATCTGGGAAGGCCGAGAAGCCATATAATTTTGTGCAAAGACGGTGTGTTTGGGGTGGATCGTGCATTGTGACATTTCTTCCCTATGGTTTTTCCCAATTTTCTCTTCCAAGTGGAACATTAAATCTTACATTGCAGAACCAATTCATCATGTCTTCAATGACGACTTTTTCCAACAAGAATACAACGATCTGCAGCTTTGACATCGATGAATGATATAGTTCAACGTGGTTATGTTGAGCGTATGGAGGAGGGCACAGTTGGAGGGCATCAAGTGCCCGCAAACACTCAGCTTTTGACCTCGTTGAGTTGGAATACCTTTGGAATTCATGTTGGAAAAATGTACAAATTCTTTCGGTGCTTGCATGACTAAGCATTACAGGAGAAGGTAGCAGTCAATGAGTCATAGTAAGTAGAGTGATGATATGTAACCATTTGTTTTTCCAAGGATTGTATGCAGAATTTCCAGACCGCAATGGAAAAGATTTCACCAATCTCTGGTGGAGCTGAAGCATATGAAGAGAAAAACCTTTAGAGCAGTAGAGGACAACTCCGACTGTGGTTGTCCATTTTTTATGTGAAGGACGAAGACCTAATTGTGGAGACAAACATCACTATTCAAGTAGATCGACCGGAAGCAATGGAGTTCATTCCAAACTTGGAAATGATTCCACAACTCAAATCCCAACGACTTGCATTCGTTGCTTTTACGGGAAACCGACTTCGAATTTCAAGCCAATTATAAAATTTTATAATATTTGTTAGCACATACTATTATTGATATCCTATATCCTATAGTGAAGTTGTATTAAAGATAAATTATTGGTCAAAGTGGTTGAGTGTGGGTTTTATATTTATTTTTGTGCAAATTCATATTAAAAAGGGTTGGTGGTTCTTAAACTGGAAGCCCCGGTGTCTAAAACATTAATTCTTGTGTGTTTTTTTATTGGTTGTAAAAAGGGTTGGTAGTTCTTAAATTGGAAGCCCTGGTGACGAAAAATCAATCCTTATGTAAGGTCAATTTGTTTGATCAACTTTTGAACACATCTAGTATCTAGATCGTCATCCTAGTAACTAACAGATTGCCAAAAGCGAAATATCCAACAGATGGTGGTTGGTCCATAGGATGGCTCATCACTTGACAGTTCGTATCGCAGAAGTCCTAACAAGTCGAGTTGTCAATATTGTTGATCTTTCAAAGTTCATCAATGATGGTATGAAACGGTTACGTTTTAAATGGAGGTTAAGTAACAGCTCGAAAATGTGGTCGTGAAAAGAGCGGTGTTTGCAAGATTCCAGAGTGGATGTGGGTGCTGACAAAGACCAGTCAGACAAAGATTAATTTATTATTGTAATATGTATTTTTACTATTATCCATGTAAGCATTAAGGGAGGGTGTTGGAAGTAATGCTTCCATGTCATGTGTAGTTGTCGTTATGAGTCCCTAGAGCGTCAATCTAGAAGCTTTTGATTCTTATGGTATGAGTTGGAGTCATGATCTAGGTGTGTCGAAGTGAGTGTGTTAAGTCGTTTATATTCGTATCTCTTGTGATCAATAAAAAATGTGTGTGATTTGTGTGCAATATCTCTGGATATTTCATATTTCTAAAAAACATGTGTGATATGCGTGCAATATCTTTGGCTCTTTCAGATTTGTGATTTCTACAGTTGATAGTGCATTGACCGTAGCAGTTTCCATCAATGACCATAGTCTCAGCACCGAGCATAAATAAGTGTGATTATGTAATCTCACCCTCCTACTAGCACCAAACATAAGGGAATGTGGAGTTGCACAGAGCTGAGGTCCACCATGCCTGAGTAAATAAAGGAGTCGTAACATGTGCTACCTGTGGAAAGCTGGATCGTTGAATTTCCACGGATATTGCAAGATATGGGTTGTATGTGTGAAGTGGCTTGTGAGAAGGCACTCTCAGGTTGAGCTAGTCTCACCTTAGAGTTGACCATTTCTTTCATAGTTTCTCCATCATTAATTTTGATTCAGCCAAGCATATATTTGTATTGGGAATCCTACATATGTGCTTTTTTGCTTCTTCTTTTTTTCCTTCAAGGGTGGAAAAACCTCAAACATAAGGCATAATAGCTTCGCTGGTTTGAAAAGGCAACAAATGTCATTTTAAATGTTGGAGATGGCTAATCCTGACAATAATTGCTCGTTTCAATGAAGTGGGCATTTGAAACATCTTTAAGACAATAGCTTCTTATAGCTCGTTGCTTCAAGGTTGTGTTTTTCGCTACATGTGGCCTTGAAGGTTCCATTAATATTCAAAGAAAGTAAAAAAAATGTTGTTTGGACATTGAATTTTTTTGAAAATCATGTCTTTATTTATCTGTGGCCTCGAAAA
This sequence comes from Pinus albicaulis, assembly GCA_034641835.2. Lineage (NCBI taxonomy): Eukaryota > Viridiplantae > Streptophyta > Pinopsida > Pinales > Pinaceae > Pinus > Pinus albicaulis. Next base: position 1,263,965,445 of record CM076582.1, on the reverse strand, counting down.
TCTCATTGATCTTCATAAACATGGAAAAATTTCTTTGGGCACTTAAAAAATGATCAAAGGTAGTGCTTTTCATCATCGGTGGCTTTGAACATTTCATTAATCTTTAAAAAATGCACAAAATTAATTGGTCATTTGAGAAAATATAAAGGGGAAATGTTTATTGTTTTCTATAGGCTTCAAGTTTTTATTTTGTTGACAATATTAATGATTTTCAAGTTGTTTATTAAGTTTCTGTGTGAAAACCTTCCATGGAGAAATTTTGAAACAATTTTGGTGCCGCTTTTCACCTTGCCCATGGATTGTCGAAAACACTTGGTTATCTTCCATGGAGAACTTTTGAAACAATTTTGGCGCTTCTTTTCACTTTGAAATTCCATACAATTCCATGGATTGTCCAAAACACTTGATTTCTTCTCTTATGCTCCAGATTGACATGGTATGGTATGTTATCTAAAAAGATGGACACCCCAATGTCCAAGCACTTTTTGGGAAGTTTTTGAGTCCCCTGTCTCACATTAAGAGACATATAACATTAAGGTTTGAGTTGGGTATTTTATGATTTGGTTGCATTCTTGAAATTTTCTACTAATGAGATCCTAATCTTTAAATGGCTTTTAGGTCCTCATAAGATATGGCTTTATCTATGCTGCAAAGGATATTGTTTAGGGCATACCCTTTTCCTGGAATATTTCCACCAGAAGAATATGATATGGACTATTTTAATGTGAAACCATTCCCTATACAGGAACTGCTTATGGGTCATATCTCTGAATTTCTTATATGTAAAGCTTTGAACTTTACCAAATGTTGTGCTGAAAGTACCAAGATCTAATAATATTTCAGCTATACATAGTGTTTAGGTCTTTTTGAGGCAAGAGAATGCCATACTTTTCATATTTGAAAGTTATTCAAGCTTTGGTGGATGAAGATTGTTTGATCCAAGGCCAAGGAATGGAGTTATGGCTCTGGTGGTTACATGAAGTCAAGGTCATTCTTTCATAAAGATATTTGAAGTTTGTACCACAATCATGAATTTCAAGCATATGTAGAAACTGAAAAGAGATGGATATGAGTTTTAAGCAACTGGTCAACATTTTTTAGGTGTTGCAGTTGTAAATGCAAATTAAATTTATCTGATGACATTTTACTTAAATGTTGCTTTTACTTACTTCCATATTCCCCACTCCCCCTATCAGCGTTCCTTTTCACCTCTCTATGCAAATGCTAGCTTATATATGTAAACACATACCCATATTTTTTTTTGTTGAAGGGAGATGTGAATTCTGAATTTTATGATTGATCGTTTTCCGTAAATAAATATATATTAGGTAATTGCGCCCAGAGGCGCTCTAAAACCTAGTATGGAAGAGATGTGTAGGCGTATGGAAGAGATGTGTAGGCGTTAGATGTGCAAGAGTTAGATGTAATGTAAGAAAGATTGTATGTAAATATTTTTAATGTCAACTGAATTGTAATCAATATATTTGTAATAATTACGCTGTAAGGCGTCACTATTTGAAAACAACTCCCCTAGCTGCCATTGTGTCCATGTTTGAGTCATTGGATCAAATGTTAGACGATTGAAATGTTTTAGGCGATTAGATCAAGTAAATATTTTTATATATGTTTTTTATAATGTTAGTTTTTTTTTTTTCGTTTTAATAAGTTAGATTGAAAAGTAAAAGTAAATTAAAAATAAAAGTAAATTAAATAAAAAGATTAACATAATGTAATGAACATTTTAACTAGGTCAAAATACAATAAAAGTTAAAAATAATAAAATAAAACAATGATAAACTATAATTGCAACTCATGGTATTGACCCATGGTATTAATGTGGAATGTAGTTTCTTTATAGGGGGGAACTAAGATGGCCTAAATCAATCTTAACTCTGGATCTAAACTAATTATTTAATAAAATTATTTTTAAATGTTTATAACCATTATTCTTTTAAAATTTTACTTGATAAAATGTATCTAAATTTTCATATATCTAAACATACATAGTTTTTTTTGTTCTGTATTATTTTTGTTACAACTATTTTATTATTCCAAAAATACATGATTTTGTTTGTTATATATTATTTATGTTACAACTATTTTATAATTCATGAGTATTATTTCTTAATATATATAAAATTAAATTAATAATGATTTTTTTAAAAATATGTGATCTTTTTTAAATTTCCAAATTATTTTAGACAACATGATTTATCTTGAGCAATAATGATGAATTTTCATAATTCTCATTTCTTAAATAACACTAAATTTACCTTTAAAGGGGTCTGTAACAATTGTTTGTATCAAAGTCAAGGATACAGAAGAAAGGAGACATGGTGAAGAGAAGCTTTCAACCTTACAACAAGCCCTAAAAAGGCACCTTGAATGTATGGAATCCATTTTCCCTGATACACATGAGAAGTGCAATGAAAAATCTTGGAATTTGGAAAATGTCATGAAGCTTATCTCATGTTCCATTCATTTAGATCTGAAGTATATGGAAGAAGAAAAGCAGGACAATGGATACTTATCAAGAATGTATAATTCTTTAGAAGGAAACGATGTTGAAAAGGCTATGGAGGACCAAATAGCAGAATTAAAAACAGAAGAGGACTCCTCAGAAAATGGGTTACTCAAGGCTTTTGGAATCCATATGAGCTACATTGTCTCACTGATTCAATCAAGCGCTCAAAAAGAAACAAACAATAGTGATATAGAGATCATTTATTCATAAACAAGAGAAAGCTAGAATTATAACCCGAGATAGAGTTATGGGAAGAGAAACATTTAAATTGTAAGGAGTCAAAGTTACATGAGTAGTAGTTCACTCAACATAATTCTCCACCGCTTATTCTGGAGGAGAAATTTCCTACTACCTCATCAATTGAAGAAGGCCCACATGAGAAAATTAGAAGAGATTCCTCAATGTTTTGTCTAGTAGTATCTTTACCTCTACCCTTAAATTCAATGACTCATAAAATACTAAACAAAAGACACTTACCTATTGCAATCAGTTGAAAAAAAAGGGTATCTCTAAAGGGTCAGTTGGGGAGGAATCTATTATTTAAAAGATCGGGAAAATAATTTCATTTCAAAACAAAAATGTACTATCACTAGGGAAGGTAGTTATTACATTTAAAATTTGTTCCCATTCTTGTCACTACAAAATTTGATTGTTGCTTTTTATTTGATGGGAAGATAAATGATCTTTAAAAGGCACTAAAGTCTTGAATTATGATCCTTAAAGAAGTCGCTAGATTCCCTGATTATGAGCTGATTTTTTCTTCTTACTTTTGGGTCTTCATGATGTTTGTTAACTGAGGTGAAAAGTTCCAAAGAAGTGGAATATTGGTCGTTCAAAGAGGAATTATGAAAATATGATTGTAGATAATTTATTAATATAAATTATCTGAACTGAGATTAATTAATCATCCCCAAGGGCCTAAAAGAGCCCAAATGTCTCTTATCCATAAAATTGACGATTAAGATAACTCTATGCTCTATGTTCAAATGACAGTTGAAGGTGAATTTACCATACTTAAGCTTCTTAGTAGTCTCTTATGAAGTACAACATGTCATAGTGATCAGTTTTTATTCCATTAAATAATTCTAGATGTAGAGCAGAGTCAGAGTTCTAGAAGTAGTATCAGAGGAATTCAACATTGCGAATGTGATAGAAGCAAATAATTTCGTGGAAGGGTGAAGTCTGCCCAACTTGGTCATAAAAACCAAGTGCATCCTTCATGCAGAAAAATAAATAAACATGCAGATTTCGTCATATAGAGGTCTTGAGTACTTTGGCCAAAATGTCTGATCCATTATGAAAAACACATCTTACATGCAATTAATAACAAAGAAGTTGTTCCACATCAATTACCCAATATGGATATTTTGATTTGAGGTCCAGTAAACATAATTCTCCACCCCTTATTCTCAAGGATCAATTGGAGCCAAGAAAGTTCCTACTACCTCTTTTTTCTTATATGCTATTCTTTCCTATACCACAACCTTACGGTGTTTCCTTTGCAACATGTGGTGCAATAGCTAGTTAATATATTTGTAATAATTATCCCTACCTCTTAACGTGAAGTTGTATTTAGAACACTCAAAAAACCAAATAAAATAAAAATATAAATAAACCAAAAGTGTGGTAAATAAATAAAACCTTTTTTTATACTTACTCGAGAAGTATGATAAATAAATAAAAATATAAATAAACCAGAAGTATGGTAAATAAATAAAACCTCTTTTTATACTTACTCGAGAGGTATGGTGAATAAATAAAAATATAAATAGACTAGAGGTATGGTAAATAAATACCATGGGACAAATTATTATTAATACCATGGGCTAAATACTATGAACCAAATACTGTATTTATAAAAGAGCAATGGTAAATAAATAAATATAAAAGAGGTATAAAGAGGTGTGGTAAATACATAAAAATATATCAAATATGATTAGAAATCAACATCTAAGTATCTACCAAGCTTATGGGCCAAATACCATGGTATATAAAATATGTATGGTAAATAAATATAAATATAAATATAATTAAACCAGAAATATGGTAAAAAATAAAACCTTTTTTTATATTTACTCCATACTCTTTAAATTTTTTTTTTTTTAACTGTAACGGATATGAGATTTTATTTATTTGAAAAAGATAGGGGGGTCTTTGCCGAGGCAGCCCCGATTACAAAGAAGACTTTCAACAAAATCTACTTGTAGATTGCTTCATTTTCAAGGAGTTTGAAAGGAACTTTCGTCATTTATAACAAGTTGCCCTTTCATGAGAACACATCCTTTGTTCGCCATCTGGTCCGCCTCATCATTCAGGTTTCTGAGGATGTGATAGAACTTGTAAGATGTGAAGTCTTGAAGAACTCTTTTCACCCTGCCCAGAATTTTGTTAAGACTAGTGTTGCTGAAGAGATCTTCCGAATTTAATTTTTTAATTATGATCTCAGAATCTCCGAACACTTGGAGATATTTGACACCCTTATCTCTTGATATGAGGCAAGCTTTGAGAAGACCAAATAACTCTGCTTGGTTATTGGTTTTCTGGCCTAAACCCCAGCAAAAGCAATCTCTTGAACTCCCTGTCGGAGAGTAAATGACCCCACCAACACCAGCAGTTCCGGGGTTTCCTTTGGAGGCTCCGTCGAAGAAGATTGTGGTTAGATTTTTGGACCGCCACCAACTTATGAAAGAATCCTCAGGGTCTCTTTTGCGCCAATCCGGGTTTGCATCTTGGGGAGGGAGAAGGGACTTTCGAGGAGAAGGCTCAAGGGATTGGAGCCATCTCCTTTCATCAGGTAGGAGTGTTGGATCTTCTTTATAAAACTGTTGTTGAGCAGCTTCCAAGAGAAAGGCTTTAGCTTTAGCTGCGACCTGGAGAGGGGAATGTCGGAATCCATTGAAGATCTGGTCATTACGGGCCAGCCAGAGCTGCCAGCAAATAAATTTGGGAATAGCTATCCAAACTTTGAGCCAGAAAGACTTGATGGGAATGCTGTGAGGGTAGTAGTTGTTCCAAGAGGCAAACAGATCAGCCATTGTACTTTGAGGAAAAGCGAAGGTCTGAAGATCCAAGAGAGTAAGATCCCATACTTTCTTAGCAAAAATACAATCCAGGAATAAATGTTGGGCAGTTTCAAGGCTGTTTCTGCATAGCTCACACCTGTGGGGCCCTGCAAAGTTCCTTTTCTCTAAATTGTCTCCTGTTAATAGTTTGTTATGAACCAGAGTCCAGAAAAAAAAATTCACTTTTGGGAAGGCTAGGTTGTCCCATACTCGTTTCCAGAAAGCCGGAGTGTGACTGCTGATCTTTGTATCCTGTAGAGCTTTGTAACCTGCTGCAGTGGAGTACTTTCCAGTCTGTCCCCAAGCCCAACTGTCTCTCATGAAACGATTTTCTGGAGTGGAGTCTTCCAACAGCTCAATGAGACGAGATTTTTGGGGCGTTAATCGGTCAGGGACGCCTGGAAGTCCCATCTGACCCAATCTCCACGGTGATCCTAGACAGAGAGATCGAATAAGGAATTGATACCAGCGCGGATCAACCAATCTCTGAGATCCGAGATGTCCTCATTCGCCACCAGAGGGTCGTGCCCCATGATACGATCATACCACAGATTGGTATGCTTGCCATTGCCAGGCACTCTGTACAATGATTTTTTGAAGAAGGAACTGCTTTTGCAACAGAGATTCCAAGCCTGCGTGTTGTTGGCTGAGGGATCGAAAGGCATATTTCTGAATGATAGATTGTGAGCGTATTTGGTCAGCAAAGTAATGCAGATCGGGTGATTGGGCTCGTGGGCCAATTTCTACAGAAGCTTTCCTCCCAACGCGAGGTTAACGAGGAAGGGATCGCGGATTTGAAGGCCACCCTCAGCTATCGGTCTTTTAATCAGATCCCAGTTGGCGAGATGCATTTTTCTTTCATTACCTTTTCCTCCCTGCCATAAAAAACCTCTTAACGGCTTCGATATCTAGTCCATGACGTTTCTGGGAGCTAATAAGAAAGCAGCTTGGTAAATAGGGAGCACAGACAGCAAGGACTTAATTAAAATGACTTTGCCTCCTTTGGTTAGCCAAAAGCCACCCCAGGCAGATATTTTTGCTTTGATTTTGCATATGATATCAGTCCAGAGCAACCTCCTGTTTGGTCCGTTTATAATGGGGAGTCCAAGATATTTGATTCGATCCCAATGGGCATGCCCTCTAAACCCAAGGATATTCGAGATGCTTATGAGCTCTTCTTGATCGATGTTCCAGCTGTAGATTTCACTCTTCCTCTCATTGACCAAAGCTCCTGAAACTCTACAGTAGCTTTTTTGGACTGAGCCGAAGGCTTTAGCAATTCTGATAGACGCCCCTCCGAGGAGTAGAGAATCGTCAGCAAAGAGCGCATGATTCAGAGGATCAACGCCTGCAGTAGGTTTCAAACCGGGAAGGGAGCCAGCAAATCTTTCCGCAGTGAGTTTTCTACTTAGGGAGTCGGCCAATAAGATATACAGGAAGGGAGAGAGAGGGCATCCCTGCCTGATGCCTCTCTGAGCTTGGAAGAAGCTTGAAGGGCGGCCATTGACAAGGGGGGCGATCCACGGATTGTCGATGCAGGCATTTATAAGCTGAACAAAGTGAGAAGAGAAGCCAAAGGAAAGGAGAACTTTTATGAGGAAAGATCGGTTAACTCTGTCAAACGCGTTTGCCATATCTAATTTTATCAACATACCTTTTTCTTTTCGAAGCTTGCTGGAGTGAATGGTCTCTTGAACTTGAATGAAGTTATCGAGGATATGCCTGCCCTCCACAAAACCTCCTTGAGGGCTGGAGATCAGCCTTTTGAGCAGAGGCTTGATCCTGTATGCAAGAAGTTTGGCCAGAATTTTGTAAGATGCGTTAGAAAACGAGATAGGTCTGAACCTTGCAAAAGTTTCAGGATTGGATTCTTTGGGAATTAAGGCAAGATAAGTGGAGTTGGTTCCTCCACCGATCTTAGCTTTTTTCATGAACCCCTTTATCATTTTTTGGAGATCAGATTTAATGATATCCCAGCAAACTTTGTAGAAATGAATGGTGAATCCGTCTGGGCCCGGAGCCTTGTCCGATTCCATTGACCAGATAACCTTGATAATCTCCTCCTCAGTTACCTCGCGGGACAAAGCAGCATTATCTTCAGGTCGGATAAGATGTGGAATGTTAGAAAGAAAGTCTGTTGTTTCCTCCTCGAATATCTGAGGATCCTCACTGTATAAATGCCTAAAATGGCTGTCAGCAACAGCTTTGACCTGAGCGAAACCTTTGCTGACACAGCCCTCTGTGGTTTTTATTTTAGAGATATGATTCTTGGACAGCCTTGCTCTGTATTGTCTGTGGAAGAAGGAGGTGTTCCGATCACCTGCTTTTAGCCACAGACTTCTGGATTTCATTCTCCAATATTCTTCTTCTTTTCGGAAGGAGTGGTATGTTGCACATTGAGCCTTTGTTTCTTGTTCCAACAGGTCAGAAGTGACCTCATTGTTTTCCATGTCTGCTTGCAGATTCTCCAGGGTATGCACTGCTTCTTTTCTTAGGCTCGTTGGAGTGGGGACTGGTTTCCTAATCCAATCCTTAAGAGCATATTTAGTGGCCTTAATTTTTTGCTCCCAAACAAAACTTGAGGACCCTGAGAAAGATTTGGCCCAAGCTTCTTTCACTGTATCAGAAAAGCCTTCTCTCTCAATACATAAGGGGCTGAAACGGAATGGTAGAGGGCCAAGGTCTTCTTCATCTTCTAGGAGGAGTTGAATCGGCTTGTGATCGGAGGTAAGCTTGGGGAGTATTTTGGTCTTGATTATCTTATTGTTCATCATAAGAGAGCTTTGGACCAGAAATCTGTCCAGGCGGGCAGAAATGTGGTCCGGCCCAGATCTGTTGTTGGACCAAGTGAAGAGTCCATGAACAGGATTGAAGTCTAGAAGATCCCAGAGCTGCGAGAGCTCTTCCACAAAAGCCAGCATAGGGTCTCTGCTGCTGGAACCACCCCTCTTCTCTTTAGATTTCAAGACTATATTCAGATCTCCTGCTATGATAATGTTGTTTGGATTATGCTGATCTAAAAAAGCTGAGAGAGAGTTCCAGCATTCTCGTTTTTCATTGTATGTGACAGGGACATAAAGATTAAACAGTGAGATGGTCAACTTACTTGCGCAATGTGTCAACTCAGTGAAGATCCAATGCTGAGTTTCATGGGATCTTTTTAACTGAAATGAATCTTCTATCCAGAGAGTTGCCAGACCTCCGGAAGATCCCCGTGAGCTTACAGCTTTGCCTGCACTTTTCTTCCATTTTGACATGCTGATATCTAGAAGAGCACGCCCTTCTATCTTCGTCTCTTGGAGCATGAGAATGTCTGAGGGTTCTATTTTTAGGAGGTCCATGACTGCTTCAGCTTTGGAGACGCTCCCCAATCCTCTGCAATTTCAAGAGGCGAGCTTCATAATTTACTTGAGGGGGGGGATAAGGCCTCCCTTAGTAGGCCTTGGTATGGTATTTCTTCCGATGGAAATTTCTATAGTAGATTGGCTTCCTTGAACTTTGAGGCGTTTTGCCTCCTCTTCCCTTAGTTCTTTGCGAGATTTCCTGCCTGCTCTTTTGGAAGGGCGCTCGAAAGTTTCATCCTCTGATGAGCCAGAACTTTTTGTTGATTTTTTTTTCTTTGTAACTTCAACATATGAAGGGTTGGAAGGACTACCTTGTGAGGCGTCGACCTGTGTTGCTTCTTCTCCATCCTTATTAGGGGAAGAGACTGCTGTATGTTCCAGATTTTCCTGGGTCAAATTTGCAGGAGTGGTCTGGGCTTTTTCTGCTCCATTCAGGGAGGCTTCATTTTCTTGATTAAGCTTGGAACTTCTTTGAGCTCCGGATGTGTTACCTTTGCCACTTCCTTTTTTTTGATGGGCGGTTTTTTGGACTAAAGTCCATTGGTCCTCTTTTGCTTTGTCTGTCTGCTCGTCGACCTTTTTCTTGCAGTGCTTTGCGAAATGCCCGTGGCCATGACAGTGTCTGCATTTGAAAGGGAGCTGTTCATAATCCAGTTCCTGGACGTGATTCCACCTAGCCACAGTGAGCTTGATAGCTTCAGGCAAACCCTCTTCGAGATCCACTTCCACACATATTCGAGCACATGAATACTGGTCTTTTTTTGCTGCTTGGTCGATGTATTTTCCTAGAGCACTGCCGATGATCTGAAGAGTTTTTTGGTTCCAACAGTGAAGAGGCAGATGGGGAAGTCGCACCCAAACCGGGACAGCTGAAGGGGCTTCCTGGGTGGGATCAAAGTCTGGGGACCATTTGTTTAAATACAGGCCTTGAGGACCCATGAAGTAAGGCCCATTTCTGAAGATTAGACTTCAATCATCCTGGCTTTCAAAGACAAATACGAAGAAACCTTTGCCCACAAAATAGCTTTTGACCCCCTCCGTGATCAAGGGGGACCAGTTTCTTTGAGTCCAATCCTCAACCGACTTGGGGGAGGGCCAAAGGCCCGTAAACTGGCCTATGAGGCCTCTCTCAGCTAGATTCAGGGTAGCTTTGCAAGTCTCAGCTTCAGGAAGGGCCACCGTGGGGATAGAGTCCACCATCTTGACAAATTTCTGCTGACTGGCAGAGGGAGGGCGTTTCGGACCAGCGGCAAGCAAAGCCATCAACGCAGAAACCTCCAGAGGCAGGGTGTTGGGGGGGGCAGAGCCCCCACAGGACTCCATGAGGAGGGAGGGCGCAACAGAACTGGGCAAGAGCAGTAGCTAGGCAGCCTAGGAGGACCGAGGCCCCAAAAAAGCGCTGCACATACACAACATGCAGAAGAGAACGCAAAACAAAAAAAAGAACACCGCGCAACCTTGGAGGAAGGCGGAACCTTCGGAGCAGTGGCCAGAGGGCCGAGACAGGCCAGCCTGCGGCCGCGAACACAGAAAACCAGCAGATTTGATAATAATATTTTTATAGTATTTCTATAAAATAAAGTTTTCAAAATGATCTTAGCATTATTTTTCCGGCATCGATGTGCACAGGAAGGAAGGAAGCGAGAAAGTGATCCACCCAATAGAGCACCATTTCACGAGTCTTATGTTGGCATCAAGATCAAGATCCATACTCTTTAAATTTACAACACTAAGAAGAGGTTTTATTTAGGTGAAGCCTATGGGCCAAATACTATGCAAAAAAAAATTACTAACCCTAATATTAATAACAAAATATTATAATTATTATTATAAAGTCCAATATTCATATTAATATTATTAAATTTAATAACTTTGGATTAATGCAATATTAGTTTTGTTATATTATAATATATATTAATATATCATGATATATATTAACCCTAGATATATATGGGAGGGAAGAACAAAGACATTGAGTGATAGAGGTGGAAAGATGGGGAGTAACAAGGGAGAGATGAGGATAAACTAAAGGAGAGAGAAGAGGAAAAATGAAGAGAGAGAGAGGGAGAGGAGTGAGAGAGGTAGAGAAGGGTAATAGAGGGAGAGGGAGACACAAAGATGGAGGGGTCGAGAGAGAAGGAGAGAGGGAGGAAGATAATGAGAGGTTTGGAGGGCACATAGAGAGAGAGAGGGAGAGAGAGAAGGAGAGAGGGAGGGATATAGTAACATAGAGAGAGAGATGGGGGGAGAGAGAGAGAGAGAGAGAGAGAGAGAGAGAGGGGAAGAGAGATGAAGGTAGGAGAAAAAGGGAGAGAGAGGAAGGATGAGAGAGAGGATTTGAGAGAAACGAGAGTGATGGTGGGAGAGAGAGGGCGGTAGGAGAGAAAGGGAGAGAGGGGACTTGAGAGATAGGAGGAGATAGGGAGGGAGAGAGGAGGAGAGAGGGACATATAGATAGATGGAGTTGGAGGGGGACATATGGAGGGAAGAAGAAAGACATAGAGTGTGAGAAGTGAAGAGAGAGAGGGAGTGACAAGGGAGAGATGGAGAGAGAGTGTATATGTTTGGGGTGAGATAAAGAGACAAAGGAGATATGGAGAGACGGGTGGAAAGAAGGCGAGAGGGAGGGATATAATAATAGAGTTGGAGAGAGAGAAGGAGAGAGAGAGGATGTGAGAGAGTGGAGAGAGGGAGGAAAAGAGATGTGGATTTGGAGGGGGAGAGAGAAGGAGGTAAGAAGAAAGACATAGAGATAGAAAGGTGGAGAGAGAGGGAGTGATAAGGAAGATGGAGAGAGAGGGAGAGAGCACAACAAGAGGAAAGAGAGATAAAAGCGGGGGAGAGGGAGAGAAGGGGAAGATAAATATATAGATGGAAGGTGAAGAGAGATGGAGAGAGGGAGGGAGGGATGTCGAGATTGATAAAAATGGTGTGGGAGAGTGTGCGCGTTTTGGGGGGGGGGGGGTTATATAAAGAGAGAAACAAGGAGATATGGAGGGAGATATAGATATAGATGGAGGGGGGAGAGAGGGAAGAATATTTCTTGCAGTAGATGCATTGCTTTCAGTGTAGACATTGATTTCTAATCCTATTTGATTGCTCGCACTAGATGCATTGATTTAAGTGTAGATGGTGATTTCTAATCCTATTTGATTGCTTACACTAGATGCATTGATTTCTGTGTAGATGGTAATTTCTAATCCTATTTGATTGTTTACACTAGATGCATTGATTTTAGTATAGATATTGATTTATAATGATATTTGATTGCTTGCACTAGATGAATTGATTTCAATGTAGATGATTTTTAATCCTATTTGATTGTTTGCGCTAAATGCATTGATTTCAATGTAGATGGTAATCTCTAATCTTATTTGATTGCTTGCACTAGCTGCATTGATTTCAATGTAAATGTTCATTTCTAATTATAATTTAGTTTTCTTGCACTAGATGTATTGATTTAAGTGTAGATGATTTCTAATCCTATTTGATTGCTTGCACTAAATGCATTGATTTCAGTGTAGATGGTGATTTCTAAGGAGTTGTCTACCCAGGGAATGAAATAGCCCGGACGACAGTTTTTTGCCGGAATTCGAGCAACTAAAATTCAAGAAATCATGTATTTGGAGTCTTTGGAATCCATTTTTTATAGTAGAAATGGATTCAACACTACCAAAAACCCTCAGGGCACTCAAAATACTAAATTTTAACAACTGTAAACATGATTATGATAAAATCTTTGCCGGATTTTAAAAAAATATTTGCCGGATTTTGGGCCAAAACGTTGCCTGGGAAGACTACGACGATTTCTAATCCTATTTGATTGATTGCACTAAATGCATGATTTCAATGTAGATGTTGGTTTCTAATCCTATTTGTTTACTTGAACTAAATGCATTGATTTGAGTGTAAATGTTGATTTATAATACTATTTGATTGCTTGCATTAGATGCATTGATTTTAGTGTAGAAGTTGTTTTCTAATCTTATTTGATTGCTTTCATTAGATGCATTGATTTCAATGTAGGTGAAGATTTTTGATTTGATGTAATTGGATGTATGATGGTACATTAATTTTAAAGTGATTGGATTAACAATGTGCATTGTTTTCAGTGTAAGCACAAAAAAATCATTGACAATGTACATTGATTTTTGTTTTATAGTAATTTAACCTATTAATATTGGAGAGCAAGAGAGACAAGGTATGATGTTTACTACAACAACTCGAGCTATAGATTTAAATGGTTACGATATGAAAAGACGACAAATCTAACAAGGGTGACAATAACAATATAGAAGAAAATAGTATGAGATTGATCACAATGAAGACTATTTGTAATTGACAACAATCTTATTATTCACATTTTTTATCATTCAACACCATTGTTGTCACTCTGCATTCAAAATTTGTATCATTTTTTTTCATCATTAAAGTTATTAACAATATTTATCATGTCAACAAAGATATAACTAAACAAATTTAAAATTAAAATGATGAGGTTAATCTTAAACATATTTAACATGATTATATTAATATTATATATATTTAAATGTTATTGATTTCATATCTTGGATAGATTTTTCTTGGCAGCACACACCAGCCTAGATGCATCTTAACTCCGATTCTATCAAGTGCTGAGAGGGATCAAATCTCTCGAGGTGTAAACCTTTCCTCAAGTTTTGCACTAAAATGAGAGGCTTGCACCTAGAGAGATTTGATCCCTCTCGGTGCTTGATAGATAAGAGTTAAAATGGATCTAAGCTAGTTTAAATGAATTTTAATTTTATGGAGAGTTTAAATTTAACCAAAATCGACTTTTAACCATTCAATGTTAAAGGTTGCCTCATTAACGTCTAAGCAACATATTTGTGTCAATGTTCAACGAGATATATGTAGATAAACGTTTTTTCGGATTAATCACATCATTAGAATTTGATCGACATTTTGTCTTGAGGATGAACCACATTAGATGGTTCGAAACGTCGACTGAGGATGAACCACATTAGGTGGTTTGAAACATTGGCTAAATCCCTACCTTGTCCTGAGGATGAATCATAGATAGTTCGAAACGTCAACCACATCTTAATGATGTGATAAATCCAAAAAACATTTATTTAAATTATAAATCACAAAAATCTTAATATATAAGACGTAGAAATAAACCTGAGCAAAAGTCTTAGATATAAGATATAGAAATAAATGTGAGCAATAGTGAAAAACCCCTATAGAAATAAACAAATAAACGTGAGCAATGGTGAGAAACTCCGAGCTATCTATCGAATCGAATCGATGGCCACGTGAACGCCAATTGCCCTATTCTTGCAGAGAGTATACAGAGGCACACTGCAAAAAGAAAAAATAACCTGTAACCCCGAGGTATAATATAATTAGCGAGGATGATGACCGGGAAGCAACTGGTTTCGAATGCAGGGTGGAAATGTATTCCCCGCTTCTTCACTCGCTGCGATTTTCTAAGTTCCCATTCTCCAATCAATTTCCAACATCCAGAAATCGACAAAATATGCAAATTAATAAATGACCATCCATTCCCACACTCCGCGATCGAATCCACTCTGTACCACAGCAATCTCACACTGTCCGACTCTTTAGTAGAAAATGTGCTGGGGAGGCTTTTCTCCGGCCACGTCAACGGTTCGAAGGCCCTGCAATTCTTCCATTGGATCACCCGGCAAAATCCTGATTATCAACACACTTCCCAAGCCTATGAAAAAATGCTTCACATCTTAGCCCGAATGCGGGATTTCGACGAGGTCTGGGAATTGCTCGACGAAATGCACCATCAAAATAAAATAACCCTCAAGGCCCTTAGCATCGTTTTATCAAAGTATGCACGGAGAAGGTCGTTCGATGAAACCCTAGAGGCATTCGAAAAAATGGAGATGTTTGTGGGGAAATTGAACACGGACACATTTAATGTTCTCCTTCAGGCATTTTGCACTCAGAGACACGTGAAGGAAGCCCGGGCTGTATTCAATAAGATGCATCAGAGGTTTGCTCCCAATACCCAGACGTTTAATATTTTGCTTTTGGGGTTTAAAGAATCTGGCAATGCAGTGGCAACAGAGATATTTTTCAGAGAAATGATCAGAAGAGGCTTTAGTCCCAATACTGTTGCCTATAACATTCTCATAGATGCTTTGTGCAAAGGGAGGAGAGTTCATGATGCATTGGAACTTTTGGAAATGATGAAAAATAATCACTGCTGTCCTGACATTAGGACTTATACTACTTTGATACATGGGCTGGGTATTGTCTGCGATATGGATCGTGCCAGGAAACTGTTTGATGAAATGATAATAAACGGTCACGAGCCTGATACTACGGCTTACAATGCCTTGATCAGTTGTTTTTGCAAATCAGGCCGGGTGAAGGACGGGCTGATATTGATGAAAGAGATGGAGGAGAAAGGTGTTCGTTGCGATAATATGACTTATCATACAATTCTGTATGCATTTCAGGAGCTTCAGAATGAGGAAGAAGTTTGTGAGCTTTTTTTCAGAATGGTTTCGCAGGATTGGGTGCCGCGAGTTTCGACTGCGGTGATGTTGATGAAGTTCTTTTGCAGTTCCGGTCTACATGACATGGCGATTAAGTTGTGGAATTATGTAATAAAAAAGGGCTCCTGCCCTCATGGCCATGTTTCGAATATGTTAATAACTGAACTTTGTTATAGTGGAAAATTGAACGAGGCATATTCTTGCTTCAAGGATATATTAGAAAAAGGTCTCCATCCTTACAGACAATCTGTCACTGTACTGCAGAGGTTTTTTAAAGAGGCTAGGAGAGTCGAGCAACTTTCGGAGCTGGCGGAAATTATGAAGCAAATACAGAGCTGTCTACCTGCTTCGAAAGAGTACATATCTGACTTTTCAACATCTGAAGACAAACACTATGGTACTTAGAGACAGCCGTGTATTCAATTGGTATTGCTGTAGTTCTCTCATTGTTCAGTTGAGACTTTTCGAACCTGAGTCTTTATATCAAAGATGCATTCTTTCAAGGAGGATTGTTATACAACATAAACTTTGTGACCATGGTGCACTTATCATTTTGTTCCCGCATGAAACATGTGCAGAAGTGGTGTGGGAAGATGTTGAGTGGTAATCGAATGGTTTTTGGTAACAAACTTTTGCGCACACTTTTAAAGGGCAGGTGGAAAATGCAGCAATGGAAACGCATACCAAATGATTTTCGTGATCATTTTTAAGAGAAAAATAGCATGTCTATGATTGTGGTTATAAGTTGGGGTCCATGATGAGCTAGGGGTTATAATTATGCTTTCCCCCGAAAACCGCACAGCTCTCGCATGCTATATAGCCCAATACCATAGGGACATGTATCAGCTGATCTGGAACCTCAGCCTCGGAGCTAGGTGTTCCCTGGTTCTCATAAAAGGTATACTAAAAGGCTTGCTTTTGGACCTTGGAATGTCTCTGAAAGAAGTGTTTTCGTTTATGCTATTACAGTCTCTTCATTGTCACAATCTTTTACATTAAGAATCTGACCCTTTCTTTTTCACTTTCCGTGATGCCTCAGCATGGTGCAGGTATCTATTCCCTTTCGATCTTTGGAACATAACATATTTTCTCTGGATCCTTGGAATTTCTTATTTTAATATCATACCAGCGGGCAGAACTCATCTGGACTTTCACCTAGAGAGCTGTACTTTTGCTTGAAGGTACCATTGTCAGCTCTTAAAATTTATGGATATTAAGGTTATTGCTTTACGTTCTTTCATATTTAATATCAAATAGCCCTTTGAATTTTAAGTTTTAATAATGATTTTTAACTATTCAAGGTTAACATATAATTACATTCTATAGTATTTCATTTTCGCCTTTCATTTATCAAAGGATTATCAGCTAACAAATTTCCACTGTTTATGCAATCTCTGTTTCTATGATTCTTTGTTTTAAAATGGTAATTATTTTTGGTTGTCATTTTCGTGAGTTGTGAAAGAATGAGTGACTTTCTAATAATGCCAAAGGCGTTCCCTTGAGGGGAGGACATCTCTAGATTTTTGTTGTTGTCTGTCTAGGACATATTGAAAACTGTCAAGTGTCAGTGTTTGTTTATCCACGTTGCAGAGGTTTTGAACATAGCTGTCCATCTTGTTTCCTATACCCCCAGTGGATCTGATTGTCACACTGTCGCCCAAATGAGCTTGGGAATTGAATTAACTTATCACATTGGGTGCGGCTTTGTCATGTATTCTAGATAGGCCTGATATTAAAATATCTCGGTCTCTCAAATGTCTTGTTTTTCTTTCTTGCTTTTTGTGAATGAAATGAGGCTACGGTAAGTTGGCTCTCTTCTACTATTCTCTTAGTTGCTGCTCTTCCATTCTTTATTTTGGTATATTAAATTGCTTTATAATTTACTCTCAGAAAAATATTTACTCTCGTTCCTTTTGATTATTCTAGGTTAGACTGTAGAATAAACTAACTCATACCCAGCTATTGCATTCTTGCTTGCCTGCCTTCCTTATTGATAACCGTTTCCTACCTGCCTTCCCTCCTCGCTTGCAACTACGTGATCTGAACATCATGGTCTCCCTGTTGGAGAATCAAGGTAAGTGGAGTCTAGACATAACCAAATTCTGTGAGACTCAAGACATTAACTAGCATGATAATTTAAATTGACTCTATACACTAGGACTCACCTAAGACATCAACATCGAGTCCCAACTCTAATTTTGGGGTACTCTTGGGAGAAAAACTCCGCCAATTATTTGGTGTTTTGAAAAAACACAAATAATTAGTTGAGGTTAAAAAACTCCCTAGAGTGGAACTCTTTGCTGAAAATTCTTAAGCTTACTTAGGTGTGTTATATGGTTTTATAAACATACTAGAATCATTTTTACATATAACCCATAGGGCTGCAGAATTTGGGTTTACAATCTTGAAAAAAATGCTGAAGAATAATGATGATCTCTGGATGTCTGACTGCTCGAACATGATGGAATGCTTTGTAAATATGTGCACTGCTATAGGGTAGTTGACACAAAGTGGTTAACAAAGCACCCCTATACAAACCCTGTTTTCCCCTACACACAATCTTGCGGGTTAAATTTCTCACTTGTGACATTAGTCTTAGCCATGATTTTGGATGTGACACTTAGCAAGGTTATAGGATGTGACTCACCTATAGAGTATTTGGAAACATTCTTCCAAATAAGCTTAATCAAACCCTAGTTAAGGGATTCCATCAGACAACGTGTGGAAAAGGTTTTAGATGCTAGGCAACATAAATCATCCTATGCTATATCCCACGTGGCCTTGTAAATCTTACGAGGAAAATCATCTAACCTAGGGGATTTCCCATTTTCCCCCAAATATAATGCTGCAAAAAACCGATCCTACATAAAGTCCCTATCCAATTTATCATAGTCTACAACAGAGATTGTGTGTGGTGTTGAAAATGTAACTAGGTTCAGTCTTCATTTATTGTACTGGGTCATGACTTGATGATGTACTTGTCAAAAGAAAATTGTAATTATTGATGTACTTGTCAAAAGGAAAAAGAAAATTGTAATTATTGATGTACTTGTCAAAAGGAAAAAGAAAAGAAATTATTTGTAAAAGAAAAATATTAAATGGGTTTCTTGCCCATGTTGTTGTGGTCCTAGGTCAAAGCACCCATTGAGTGCTCTAGGGGTCTTGTTGACAAGTCAAAGGGTCAAGGTCATGATGCACTAGCCCTTGGAGGGCTCATGTAACAAGAAAGAAAAATTATTAATATTTTGTGAAGTCTAGAAGCCTCCTAGTGGTAAGTCGGCCAACCGGCATCAAAGCGGCTCAGAGAGGCTCATTCGCTCATCTAAGAAGCCTATAAAAGGAAGAGCCTCTTCTCATTTATGACACACACTCAAGCAATTTATCTTTTTTGTTCCAGCGAGAAAGGGAGAAAAGCAATCTGATCTAGCGAAGGCATAAGGGGAGTGAAATTTTTTTGGAGAAAAAGAAGAAGGCAAATTTGTGTCTCTTTGGCTCACACGTGCGAGTTCCTTGGAGGAACTAGGGTTTCCGCAGGAAATATTTTGTAGAGTTTTTGGCTGGCTTACCAACTTGGGTTTTGGCTTGGTCTTGGTCTTGGAAGTCTTCATTGGACAGATTCTATAAGAAGAGAATTTATGGGTTTTCCCTATCTTGGAGCCTATTTTTGGTGTCTTTGTTTGCGTTGTGATCTTCTTTATTTGCATTGTCTTGGCGATAATAAACACAACATAATGATGATGAACTAATTTATATCACAAGAATTGTCAATGTAATAAGAGAAAATAAATAAAGAAACCCTAATTCTATTGCCCTAGTTTTCTCAACATGGTATCAAAGCTAGGGTCTTGATTGAAGGGCAGAAAAGAAGATCATTTTGGCATCTCATCTCTCAAGGGCATCATTCTCACTAAGCTGAATTTGAGGAAGCAATGAAAGCTAATTTCTGGGCATATACTTGTAGCCCTAACCCCACAAAAAGAAGGCCGCAAAGTTCTTCTAGTCCAACGAGGACTTTTGTGTGAAAATTCCTAAACGAGAATCCTATTGCAGCAACAGGAAAATATTCACCTAATTGTTATTCATTACTTAACAATTTATTTTGCAGTTGTTCTACGACAAACATTGAATACATGACACGACAACCTTCACTACATAAAATAATATACGGAAACAAGAACTGAGCAAGAAGGAAATCAAACACACATATGACACCGTTATTTTTTGGACAATTGTCCTTGAAAAAACCCAATGTGGGAAAACCAATGCAACAACTGAGGGTTTTTATTATTAAGCAGTAGTTCTGAATACAATCTAGGATGCCTTACTGGCCATCCATACAGAGAAAATAACTGGTAGAGAGTTAGTGAGAAAATGACCTCACACTAACAATGGAGATCCGATATTGACCCAACCCTGAACTGACAAGCTCCATGCTGCCTCTGTGCAAATCTACGTCACTCTAGCTGGGGATTGTGTCACTACCTTCGACTGATCTTTTTGTTGGCTGGATGTTGATCTTTTGCCCCTCCAGTCTCACACTCCGACTCTCCGGCACTGGATCTGACTGATCCTCAGCAAAATTGCAGATCTCTTCAGAGGCTCAGCGCTGCCTCTGCGTGGCTCTGCATTGCCCAGCATAGCCCTTACGCTGCCTCTTCTGTGTCCTCTTCTCTGCCTTCTCTGCTATGTATTCTCGGATCAAGGAAAATCTCCAACTGGAACTATCTCTGCCCCTCACTACAAAAATAAACTCGATGATCTCTCTGGCTGCTCTGCACTACTCACTTGAGAAATTGATCTCTAGACTCGCTCAAGCCTTCTCTTAGAACCTTCTCGTTGAGAAATCAACGGCCCAGATTAAAACATAATCAAGGGCTAAGATTAACTTGACTTGATCTTCGTCTTTTTCTAGAAGATTCACACCCAGTTCTATTAATATACTTCAATTATTTTAATTCCCTAAGTTTAGACTTAGGCTCCCATTAAAAATAATTAATTATTTTAATAAAAGCCCATCTTAGTGGAATTTTCCAAAACGCTTTTTGGGTATTTTGGAATACATGTGTCTAAGCCTCCCTGCAAAATTTGAGACTTAGAGCACATCCAATGCTACCAGAAATTAACACTCCCTCTTAGCGAGGAATGTGCTCTAGTAATGCATCTTGCTGAAGCATCACATTGATTTTGTAACATCTTTCTCTATGTTGTTGATGCCTAACATTGCTGTCCACCAACTACTGCGTTGCTACATTTATGTCGCTACTAACCCTACATACTGCTGCCAACTGCATCTGCACTGCAACTCTGCTGCTGTTGCAACATAAAATCATCCAAAATACTGAACTAAGTGTTCAACATGATGCATCTGATACTGAAGATCTGACTGCTGCTAGTCTCTGCGCTGACCCTATGAAGCTGCTGCGCTGCTGTTGACACTACACTGTGCCTTACTGCACAGTTGCCAACTCTGCTTAGACTTTGGCGTTCTCTAGCCACTGCACTGTCACTCCAGCACTCCTCTGCACCAACTGACACTAGTCCATCCTGTTACTTATGATATGAGCTCCCGTAGCAAGGTATTGATCCAAGAGGTGGACTCCTCAAGGATCCTGCACAACTGCAGCTCTTTCGAACTACAGTTCTAGATCACCCCAATTCTCCCCTGGAGATATGAGGGCAATCATGGCGAACTCCTCCTCATCAATCCTAGCAGTTGCAGCCCGCGGATCATGTTTCTCGTCCTTGTCCTCCTTCTTGAGAGGACATTGCGTAGCGTAGTGACCCATCTCACCACACCGGAAACACTTGATCTTTGAGACGTTCTTTTTTCGCCTCCACTGCTCCTACTACCCCTTAGATGCAAGGGCTGCATTCTCTTCCTCCTCCTTGGGCTGTGACCCACTGCTGTTGCTACTATCAAGTTTGCACTTGATCATATCTTGCCTCATCTCTTCCTGCTGAAGAGTTGCCCACATCGATTCCCAATCCGTTAACCTTTCTTTGCTCAGGATGCTCTGGACAAAGACTTGCCATTCTTCTGAGACTGAATTCAAGGCCGATCAAACCATCTCGGTCTCTTGAGGCGCTGATCCTACAACTGCCCACTGATCTTGTGTTTCCTAAAGCTTTGCAAGAAACAGATCAATGCTTTCTCCCATCTGCATCCTTATAGATCACATCTTCTCCTGCAAGAACATCTTCCGCTGCTCAGAAGATCCTTGATACAATGTTTCCAAGGCATCCCACATCTCTTTGGCAGTCCCTTTGCTAGCGATGTGACATACTACATGATCCCTCACTCCGTCGAGGATCAAACGCTTGGTTTCACCATATCCTTCTTGTAGGCTTTTAATGGATCTGCATCCACGGGGACAACTACCACACCATCGATGAAGGCTTTGAGATCATGCTCATCTAGCAAACATCTGATCCTTGCCTGCCAGATTACATAGTTGGAGGCACCCTCCAACCGATCTTGATCTCTTAGCCTGTTAGTTGCCATCTCTGCCAACAAAAGTCAAACTGCTCCCTCTCTCCTCTGTGCAGTTGCTAGGCTAGCATATGCACTCCCTGCTTGAGTTAGTAGATCTTCTCCTCGCTATTGCTGCTATGCAACTGAGAAATAGAATTCCTTGGCTCGGAATTCAACGAGAAGGAATTAGCCTAAAAAAAAATGTCTTCTTTCTTCTTTTGACGCTTTTCTGCCCCAACAAATGTTGCAGAAAAACTGCGTCCCACAGAAAACTGCTTTGTGCTGAATTTGCTACTACGCTGCTCCCTTTGCCTCTGATAAATCACGAATTGGAAAGTCCTAACTCTCTGTCGACTCACTCAGAGAGAGACTTCCTCACAAACCTTGCCCTTCTTGGCCTGGGCTGTGCAAACCCTTGGGGATTCAATCTGCTGCCTACATAGCTATTCGATCTCCCTCTTACTCTTCAACGCTGAGCTCTTCCGGTCTGCTCTCTTGCTTCACCTGCGCTGCTTTGATACCATATGAAAATTCCTAAACCGAATCCTATTGCAGCAACAGGAAAATATTCACCTAATTGTTATTCATTACTTAACAATTTATTTGCAGTTGTTCTACGACAAACACTGAACACACTGACACTGCAACCTTCACCACATAAAATAATATACGGAAACAAGAACTGAGCAAGAAGGAAATCAAACACACAAATGGCATCGTTATTTTTGGACAATTGTTCTCGGAAAAAACCCAATACGGGAAAACCGGTGCAACAACTGAGGGTTTGTATCTATGTTGCACTGCCTGTGGGGACGAGGGGACGGTGGGGACGAGTTTTCGGGACGACTAGAGCGCACCCCCAAATTTTCAGGGGACGGCCGGTTGGGGACGGCAAGTGCGGCAACTATTTATTATATTTATTATTTATTATTTAATATTTAAAACTTAGGATGAATATGACAAGTATTCAATATTTTTATTATTGTACATAACATTTATGCATAATTTTAGTGGGCTTAATAGTTAAGAAATATGAGTTTTTTTGATCACAGGTTATAATTTCAAATTGAAAGAAAGTAGAGTATGTACATCATTGTATACTTTAACAATCAAATCACAATGTTAAAGCTGATCTTTGTCTCACAAATAAACAAGGAAAATACACCAACTTGATATCCTTACCTCCCCGTGATTGATTCCGCTGCAATTATTGAAAAATTGCGGACCTTTGCTCGAAATAATCATAGAACCCCCATGTTAACATGCACTGAGCTTCCTAGCTTCACCACAAAACACATTCAGTTTCGCTTAGGGAGCAGGTCCGAGGAGTAACGATTCCACCAAAATCTTCTGGAGCTTGCACCCTTCCTCAACGCATTTTGACGTGTCATTATGGTGGGGTGGACCACATTTATAATGAAACAGTGGGAGATGGTTTAATGTTCTGTCAACCTCACCAGCGAACCAATGTCCTGTTGGTGAATACACTTGATTTTGAAAAGAATGAAACCTAATATTGTCTTCTATGATCAAGATAATATCCTTCCTCAGGTAGAATCCACACTTTATTTTGTAAAAGATCTCAGGAGTAGCAACTGTGGAATGCAAGAGAGAGTTAAGGAGTTTGGATGTGCTCCTGGCATGCGGGTCATAAAATTTTAAATGCTTAATTATTGCAATAAGGTAAAACATGATATGTTCTAGGAACCAACCTAGATTAATGAAAATCCATGGAAGCAGGGGCATAGAAATTGGATAGCATAAAGAGACTGGGATCTCTTTGATGGCACTTAGTGTGGAAGCCATGTAATTCTGACATGAATCACACAAAAATTTTCTGGCACCAACCAAAAGAAGCACCAACCTCCTAAAATGATTTTCTGACACTAACTAGAATGAGGTGCCAACCTCTTAAGAAATATAGGCACCAACTTGATAATGCTTAGTAGAATTCCTTGAGTATGACTTTAGCTTAGTTTTGTATTGCTCTATTCTGTTCTTTACTTCCTGTTCTAAATCTGCAGCGCAGCTTCACAGACATCCTTTGATTCTTGTCTGTTCTTCTTCAATCATATGTCTTTTACATACTTCATTCCACTGTATTATTTCTTTCTCTTTGCTACCTGAAACACTCCGTACATAAACTTCTTCATGTTATTTTCACTATCAACACACACGTAACTCAAACGTATTCTGGCTTATTTATAGTTTTTCAAAGAAACCAGCCATGGCAGGCTTGACCATTTAAACACACGACCTGTATTTGGTTTAGTATTTGCTTGCTGGAGAACCAGTTCGGATGACCCGGATGCAACATGAATCGATCACTTCTTGGTTCCTTGGGGCTTATATGACTAACCTGTATGACCAACTGGTGGGACCACAGCCTTAACAACACTATTATTTCTGGAACTGCATGGACCGACCCCCCCAGATGCCTGGATACCTTTTTCACATCGAACCACGACTTTGGAACTTTGACCAAGCGGCTTTTTTACAATTATATCTAGATTCAGGTTTAGAATTAGCCTTTAGGTTAGAAGTTAGAACTTAGGTATATTAATGAATTAACAATTTAAATAAAAAATAAAAATTATTAATTTGTAATGTGTTAGGTTTACCGTTTTACTATTTAGAAATAAATTGTTTTACTTTTTATTTTATTTAAAAGTTTACATTTATTAATTTATAAAAATGATGTTTTAATTTTTTTTAATAAAAAAAAAATGAAATATTTGATTTTATTTTTATTCATAATGTTTTAAAATTTTATATTTATTATTTTATAAAAATTATGTTTTAATTTTTTTTTTATAATAAGAAAAAACGAAATATTTGATTTTTTTTTTTTTTTTTAATTCATAATGTTTCATTTTTTTGGGGACGTCTAGAAGTCCCCGATTTATCGAGGGACGTCTTGGAAGTCCCCGAAAAGTCCCCGAATTTTCGAGGGACGGCTAGGGGACGGCCTTGAAGTCCCCAAGTCCCCGGGGACGTCCCCGGCAAATATGGAACGTTTCCGAGGAGTTCCAAAGTCCCCGGAACGCCGGAACGACATGAAATATAGGTGGGGACGGGTCCCCGTGCAACATAGGTTTGTATTATTAAGCATTAGTTCTAACTTCTGAATACAATCTAGGATGGCTTACTGGCCATCCATACAGAGAAAATCATTGGTAGAGAGTTAGGGAGAAAATGACCTCACACTAACGCGGGAGATCCGACACCGACCCAACCCTGAACTGACAAGCCCCATGCTGCCTCTGCGCAAATCTGCGTCACTCTGGCCGGGGACTGCGTCACTCCCATCGACTGATCTTTCTACTGGCTGGATGCTAATCTTTTGGCCCTCCGGTCTCACACCCCGACTCTCCAGCATTGGTCTGACTGATCCTCAGCGAAATTGTGGTTCTCTTCAGAGGCTCAGCGTTGCCTCTACGTGGCTCTGCACTGCTCAGCGTAGCCCTTACGCTGTGTCTTCTGCATCCTCCTCTCTGCCTTCTCTGCTATGTATTCCTAGCTCAGGAAAAATCTCCAACTAGAACCATCTCTGCCCCTCACTGCAAGAATCAACTCGATGATCTCTCTGGCTGCTTTGCACTGCTCACTTGAGAAATCGATCTCTAGACTCTCTCTCGATGTGATTTCCAAATGCCCACCAAGCCTTCTCTTATAACCTTCTCTTTGAGAAATCAATGGCCCAGATTAAAACATAATCAAGGGATAAGATTAACTTGACTTGATCGTCTTCTTTTTCTAGAAGATTCACATCTAGTTCTATCAATATACTTCAATTATTTTTAATTCCCTAAGTTTAGACTTAGGCTCCCATTAAAAATAATTAATTATTTTAATAAATTCCCATCCGGGTGGAATTTCCCAAAACGCTTTCTAGGTATTTTGGAATACATGTGTCTAAGCCTCCCTGCAAAATTTGAGACTTAGAGCACATCTGATGCTACCAGAAATCAACATTTTGAAGGGCTCATAAGATGATAGAAAGGCTATTAAATTAGCCCTCTACAGATCACATCAGTTGGCAAAGAAAACACAACTATTTGAAGTCTTCCATTAAGCCATAGTACCTGTAAGTAGGCCACAGACTCTATTTTCCAAGAGTGAGGGCATGTAAAGGTCTATTCTTGTGAAGCGAGGGCTATATCAAGCAAATTCAATATGGCCGCAATCTCCAGCGTTAGAGCGAAGGTCTAAAGGGGTGATTTCAAGGTCTACACCACTCATTAATTTCTGGTATGTATGCAAATTCATTTCTGTATATTACACTGTCCTATATTTTTAAAAGTCATCTGTGTATGGTCTTCATTACATAGCCCAAGAAAGGGATCAGACCTCTCGAATTTCTGAAATTATGTTCTGGAAGCCCTAGACAGTATTCCAAGTTCATATCTATGCAAATTGAATTCTCTGAGTGACTATTGTAAGCATGTCATAACTCTCAAGGATAAGGGTCATTACAAAGATCGAAATTGTCTTGTGCAAAAGTATGATGCACTAAGGTTCTGAGTATAATCCATAGCAAGATCATTGTTACCAAAAGTAAGGTGTCATCACAAAGATTGAATTTGTGCATGAGTCATTTTTTAGGGTATCAAATTCCTGTAACCATAAGAAGAGATACAAAATTGAGTTTGTTGAAGAGCTATATTGAGCATAAGTCCACAATCAAAGCTACATTGAGTTTGTTGAAGTTCTGAAGTTTCCTTGAAGAACAATATGTATATATACCCTACCTCTGTGCATTTGAAGTCCTGAGCACGATTCTCGCTTAAAGGATCCAAGTTGAAGGCTTAGTCATCGTGAAGGTAGGAGTCGAGACCTCCTCTAGGTCTGCTCTATTAAGGTGTCAAAAATCTTTGTTGGAGAAACCCTAATTCTAGGGTATAGACAGTAATAAGATTCATAGTTAATGTGTCAAGGTGAAAAAGAAAGAGAGAGCTACAGGTAGGCTAAGTTTGGTGCATCAGTGAATCAATACTCTTGTTGACAGACTTTGCAAGTCAACTCTTCTGAAGAACATTTAGTGTACCTGTAGCAAACATTTCGTGACCTGTGCAATTTAAAGTGGCTTTAAAAGAAGAGCAACAGTCTATTAACATTAAGGAAAAACATCAGTCCAGAGGGAGACTTATCTCAAAAAGAAAAACTTCTAGGAATCACCATGTCTGTGTTTTACTATAAGGCACCTATAACTACCAAGGGTGGAAGAAGAGGATATACCTCATCTTGATGGACATTGTTCAGGGAAAGGTGACAGAACCAGACAAGAAGAACATGGATGAGTGGAACAAGTTCTACGAAAGTGAGATAAGAGCCCTGAGGATACTAATTGAATCCATCAAGGATCATGTCATTCTGTTTATGGCAGGAGCTGAATAAGGCCAAGGAGATATATGACAGGCTGAACAAAGTGTATTGTGTCAGCACTTCAGAACAGAAAATAGTCTAAGGAGCTGTTAATTTTAGATAACAATGGTATGTTCTATGCTTAGAGCAATTTACTTCAATTTTTTCTTATTAGCCCAATTTCAATTCCATATTAGCAATCACATTAACATTGACAGTAAATGCTGATAGAACATAAACAAATAACCGGAAGACAAGCCAAGACAAGAGGACACAATATTTTGGCGGATGCCAAGGAAAAAACTTCAATACGGGGAAAACCTTTGATCAAATCTTCTTATTATTCTTCAAAAGTTCAGCAGAGAGGAGTACAATATACAAATTTCACTTCAGTCAAACAACAGTCAACAGGATGCCCTAACCAGAAAAGTCAACACTGGTGAAACCAAAAATAAATCTCCTCCAATGAAGCTCGGTCAAACCCAGTCAACTCGGCCTCCAAAGACAGACAAAGTCAGCCCAAAATAGTCCTGAAAAAATCAGTCAAACCTGGTCAATGGAACAGTCAACTATGCATTCAAAGTCTGCGGTCAACCCAAAAGTCAAACTGCCCATAATTCCTCGGAATGCGTGCCAATAGCTGTGGCCTTCAAAGATTGGAATTCTGCCCTCCAAAATGCAATTTTCTGAGAGATGTTGACCCAAAGTCAATGCTGGTGAACGGTCTGTTTTCTGCCCTAGAAATTGTCTGAAAATCTCAGCTTCCTGTCCACACGTGCGAAGAGAGAAAGAGGCTCCTTGAGGCTGTACAAACCAATGAGAGAGGAGAGATGATATGTGATGAGATGATGTCAAATGAGGAATGACTCTCTCCTTTTTATATCCATCAATGAGGGGTTGAGACACATCTTTTGGGGCTTATGAGCCTGCATTACAATTCTGGCCAACCTTGACAATTTGCACATGTGTGAGAGAATAAATTCAAGATCCAACTTCTGCTCATCCAAACAAGATGATCTTTAGATCAATCTTGTACCTCTCGGAAAGAGGAATCCAACAAAAATATTATCTTCATCATATAAGCTGTCCAAAGTGGAGTTTGGCACTAGTTTCCAAATTTAACACTCCCTCTCAACTAGGAAAAACTCCACTCGACAATCTATCTGACAACCTGTGCAATCCTGTACCATCCTGTACCATCATGTACCATCATGTCATCCCGTGTCATCCTGTGTCATCCTGTTGTCCTTGTACTCTGCCATGCTCTGCTTTGCTGAACCATGAAGAAATAATGAGAAGATTTGATCGAGAGTGAGTCACAAGACCTTGCCATTCTCCACTGACCCAAAGTCAGTTTTGGAGGTAAAAAAAACCTCAACCAGACTTGATCTCAAATCAAGTTGTTGGACACAACCCATCCTAGACATAGAGTACGACAATACACGTTGCGTCCATCGATAATGCTATGGTCTCTATCCTCATTTCCCAACTCATTGGCTAGATGAGAGGTACTTCCCATGAGTCTCGGACTACATGGGTAGGATGTATGCGGGGCATAGATCAGGAGAGGGTGAACCAACTCAATATCATAATGGTGAGGAAATAACACACCAACAAGGAAAGGCAAACCTTGCTCTGTGGTTGCTTATAGCTCCAAGAAGCTATCCCCAAGCCCCCTGAAGCTCCCAGAGCTCAAAGTCCAACTCAAGCGAGACCCTCATAAGAGGGTCTGTCCATGATTCCAAGCTTTTCACGGAAGGTTAAGAATTTGACCTTCCACAGGGGCTTCGTGAGAATATTTGTGACTTGCTCATTAGTCCCAATGTGATGGAGCCTTACGGTGCCTCGCTGTACCATATCCCGGATAAAGTGGTACCTGATATCAATATGCTTGGAGTGGTCGTGGAACATGAGATTATCTGAAAGCCGAATCCCACTTTGGTTGTTGCAATGGATCACAGTGGTATCTAGCACATGCCCAAACAACTCATTGAAGAGCTTCCTCAACCAAACAACTGATTGAAGAGCTTCATCAACCAAACAACTTCACAACAGGCCATACTTGCTGCAATGTATTTGGCCTCGCCGGTGCTCAAAGCAACCGATTTTCACTTCTTGCTTATCCAGGAGATCGAAGCAGAACCTATAGTGAAGCAACATCCAAATGTGCTCTTACGATCCACCACACTGCCAGCCCAGTCAACATCGGTATATCCATGGAGCCTCACATTCTCGGCAGCGTATCTCAGTCCATGATTGATTGTGCCCTGGAGATATCTCAAGAGATTCTTGGCAGCAATCTAGTGAATGTGATGAGGCTCGACCATATATTGACTCAACGTGTTCACTGCAAAACATATGTCCGGACGGGAGTTCACTAAGAACATCAGGGCCCCTACGAGTTGACGATACTTGGTAGGATTTCCCAAATCAGGCCCAACAACACTTCCACACAACTTCTTAAAGTTGAGTTCCATTGGAGTAGTCACGGACTTGCAGTCCACTATCCCAAATCTTTCCAGCAGCTTCATAATATATTTTCCTTGAGAAAGGAAAATCTCACCTGGCTTTTGCCAGACCCCCAGGCCTGGGAAGTAGTGCATCAGTCCTAGGTCCTTCATCTCGAATTCAGAAGCCAACTACCTCTTACATTGATGAATGAGAGGGTCGGCACTTGTTTGGAAGAGATCGCCCACATAGAGTACCAAGATGAGAGGCTTGTGATTATCAACCTTAAAGCAAAGGTTTGGGTCAACTTCACTTCATCAGATAGTTATCGATCCTCTCATACCAAGCCCTGGGGGCTTGCTTCAACCCATAGAGGGCTTTCTTCAACTTGCATAGATGTGTATCTCGATCTCGAACTTGGAACTCCAAAGGTTGTTCCACATAGACCTCTTCCTTGATGGAGCCATGTAAGAAGGCAGTCTTGACATCCATCTGATGTAGACTCCATCCTTGCGATGCAGCAAGGGAAATAATCGAACGGATGGTGGTGTAGCGAGCAACAGGTGCAAATATTTCATCATAGTCTATACCTTCCTTCTGCGATAAGCCTCGGGCAACAAATCTGGCTTTGAACTTTTCAGCACTTCCATCGGCTTCATGTTTGATTTTGAAGAGCCATTTTGAGGTGACAACAAACTTGTCCTTTGGTCTAGGGACCACATCCCAGACATCATTCTTCATGATCGACTCATATTCTTCGTTCATTGCATCCTTCCAAACTTGGTGCTTCACGGCTTCTTCAAACGTTCCAGGCTCAGTTTGGACAATGGTGCTCATGGCTACTAAGTACCCTTGATACCTGTTTGACTTCTAATTTTCACGGAATGTTCCCTTGGTGCAATATGTCTCTTGGCATCTTCGACAGTATCTGTAAGCCATGAGGGTCTTCTCTTTGAAGAAGTGGTCTCATTAGGGGTGGATCAATGGGATCCATCGGACCATCAACATCAGGCATCTGTTCATCCTTCAGTTCTTCTTGCTTTCCTGCATCTTCATCTTTGTCTTCCTTTGAGATAGGAAGATCTAACCTTCCTAAGGGCAGCATCTTCGTCGAAGGTGACATCATGACATATCTCCACTTCCCTTTGACTAGGCACATAGATTCTATATGCCTTCGAGGTTTCACTATAGCCCGCAAATGGTCCCTTCTTTCTAGAAGCATCCATCTTGCTCCTCTTTTCTTTCGACACATGAAAATATACGGGACTTACAAAAATTCTAAAATGAGAAACATCAGGTTTCTTGCCAGTGAAGATTTCTTCGGCAATTTTGGAGTTGAAAGCTTGATGTGGGCATCTATTTTGAAGATACACAGTAGTGTTGGCAGCTTCTCCCCATTGGAACTTTGGAAGACCTTGGTCATGAAGCATGGCATGAGTAGCTTCCATGATGGTTCTATTCTTTCTTTCAGCAACTCCATTTTGTTCAGGAGTATACACAGTAGTGGTCTCTCTCTTAATGCCAACTTCCCTACAATAGTCATTGAACTCATTTGACTCATATTCAGTTCCATTATCGGTCCTCAAAATTTTGATCTTCTTCCCTGTTTGATTTTCAACCAAGGCCTTGAAGGTGCGGAACCACTTGAATACTTCCTCCTTTTTCCTCAAGAAGTATATCCATGTCTTGCAGGATAATTCATCTATAAAAGTGACATAATATAAGCATCCTCCCAAGGATGTTATGGGCAACATACCAGATAGATCAGAATGAATCTATTGTAGAACTTCAGTAGTCTTTGTATCACTCGAGGGAATGGTCCCCTTGTATGTTTCCCTTCGGCACAACCCTGACACACCTTCATGATCAACTTTGAAATCAGGCATACTTGTGACCACCTTCCTTGCTTCGGGAAGAGCTTTATGGTGAAGGTCTATGAACCTTTGGTGCCATGATTCAGATTGAAGAGTTCTGTTGCATGTCATGGCTCCCAATGGACTTTCTCCAACCTGATAAAGTGTATCAACCCTGAAACCAAGAGTGAATGCTTCTTTGAAATTCCTCTTCCAAATGCGTACCTTTCCACTAATGAATGCCACCTTGAATCCTTTATCATCCATCGCCGAGATAGACACCAAGTGTTTCTTCAAGTCAGGTACATACAACACCTCTTGCAAATGAAAGAATTGACCTTGATTTAGATGAAGAGTCACAGTCCCTGTCCGTTTCACGGGATAGGTGGCATTGTCTCCAAGCTTGATCTCCAAATTAGTTTCCTTTTCAATCAAATGTGAGAGGGCCTCTTTGTATCTAGTGAATTGCCTTGAGGCACCACTATCAATCAACCAATTATCTAGGGTGTCGGGAGGAGATGTAGCAGAGAGGGAAAATATAAGAATAAATTCATTTTTCTTGTTATCAACCACATTAGATTCATCATACCTGGAGTTTCGTGACCTCTTGGAAGGTTGACCATTTCCATTTCCATTTCGAGTAGCGGGAGCCTTTCTCTTTCCTTTGTTGTTGAACCTGTTGTTCCCTTTATTTCCATTTCCCTTGAAATTGTTGTTGTAGTCATCATCTCAGGGTGATTCCCTTTTATTGGGACACTCTTTAGCATAGCGGCCAAACCTGTTACAATTGTAACATCTACCCTTCCTTCCTTTGGATCCTGCTCTTCCTTGACCTTGATTTCTTGGACCAACATTATTCTTCTTCTTTGCATGGGCAGTGAAGGCAGTAGGTTCATTTCCATTTGAAGGTTTGTCTCTCTTCATCATCCTTGTCTCCTCTTGAGTGCATCTTGTCAACAATTCATCAAAATCAGGAATGATGTTATTGTTGAGAATAGTTGTATTGAATACATACCATGCCTGGGGAAGACCTCTAAGAGCGATAAGGGTGAGCTCTCGGTCAGCTATGACCTCTCCAATAGATAAGAGATCATTTTTGATTTTGGTGATCCTCATAAAGTAGGATTGGATGGATTCTCCCTTATCCATCTTGATGTCCTTCAGCTTGTTCTTTAGAAAGAGAACTTGGTTTGCATTGCTTGCCTTGAACATGCCAACCAACCTGTCATACATCTCCTTTGATGTGCCCAACTCAGATATATAAGCAACCAAGTGGCTGTGAATTGAGTCCCTAATGGATCTTCTTCGCTTTGTTTTCCCCTTTCTTGTACTTTGTCTCAGTGGCAGTCGATGCATTTGAAAGAGGCTCAAAAATCTTTCCCCACACATAGTCCATAACTTCTTGTTCCTTCAAAGTCAAGTCCAGGACATTTTCCAAGCATGATAATCAGACTTATCATTGAGCTTGTCATCAAATTTGAAGTATGATGAGGAAGCCATTGATCCTTGTCTTTGTCCAACAGATTTCAGTGATTGCTCTTCTCATTCTTGCTTGGGCTTTGTCTTCACTTGAGCTTTGATCCCATGTTAATTTTAGATAACAATGGTATGTTCTATGCTTAGAGCAATTTACTTCAATTTTTTCTTATTAGCCCAATTTCAATTCTAGATTAGCAATCACATTAACATTGACAGTAAATGCTGATAGAACATAAACAAATAACCATAAGACAAGTCAAGGCAAGAGGACACAATATTTTGGCGGATTCCAGGGAAAAAAACCCCAATGCGGAGAAAACCCTTTGATCAAAACTTCTTATTATTCTTTAAAAGTTCAACAAATAGGAGTACAATATACAAAATTTACTTCAGTCAAACAACAGTCAACAGGATGCACTAACCAGAAAAGTCAATGCTGGTCAAACCAACAATAAATCTCCTCCAATGAAGCTCGGTCAAACCCAGTAAATTCGGCCTCCAAAGACAGACAAAGTCAGCCCAAAACAATCTTGAAAAAATTGGTCAAACTTGGTCAATGGAACAGTCAACTTTGCATTCAAAGTCTGCAGTCAACCCAAAAGTCAAATTGCCCAAAATTCCTTAGAATGCGTGCCAATAGCTGTGGCCTTCAAAGATTGGAATTTTTCCCTCCAAAACACAATTTTCTGAGAGATGTTGATCCAAAGTCAATGCTGGTCAATGCACTATTTTCTTCCCTAGAAATAGTTAGAAAATATCAACTTCCTTTTCACACATGCGAAGAGAGAAAGAGGCTCCTTGAGGCTATACGAACCAATGAGAGAGGAGAGATGATCTGTGATGAGATGATGTTAAATGAGGAATGAGTCTTTCCTTTTTATATCCATCAATGAGGGGTGGAGACAGATCTTTTGGGGCTTATGAGCCTGCATTACAATTCTGGCCGACCTTGACAATTTGCACATTTGTGAGAGAATAAATTCAAGATCCAACTTCTGCTCATCCAAGCAAGATGATCTTTAAATCAATCTTGCACCTCTCGGAAAGACGAATCCAACAAAAATATTATCTTCATCATATGAGCTGTCTAAAGTGGAGTTTGGCTCTAGTTGCCCAATTTAACAGGAGCAAGATGTACAAGATCACGATTTCGTTTGAAGAAAACATTGCAACATATCTAGTCAATATATCTCAGTTGAGAGATCTCTTGCAGACTCTTAGCGAGACGATCTCCGATGCTGAAATGGCAACAATTATACTCAATGCTCTGCCTCAAGAATGGAGTTAATTTGTGTCTAGCATCTACGCAAGAAAGGAGACTTCCAGTTTTAATGATTAATGGTCTCAATGTGTAATGGAAGAATCTTGTTTGAAGGCCAAGGAGGAAACTGATCATCCCGACAAATCTCAGGCATATGTAGTAAGGGTGAACATATTGAGCAAAGGAAAGTTTGGAAGGTCTCGACATCCAAAGAAAGACATTGCAAATGTAAGGTGCTTCGAATGTAACAAGTTGGGACACTACTGGAGAAATTGCCCAAAGTTGATGAAATAATCCAATCCGAGGAAAGGTACAAAACGAAAAGATGGAGCCCATGCAGCAGAAGAGGTCAAGGAACCTAAGAAGAAGATGGAAGAAGAAGATCCTAGAGATTTGCTCTTTTGATAATACTCCATCTCATCAATACTTTGTACAAATAAATTAGGACATGTAGTCGCACTAATAGAATGCATTGCATCAAGGTTCATGGCATGCGATATTTTGAACATTTTCTGATGTATGTACTTGGTAGTCATCCAGTTGAACATTGATATTATGTTGCAAGCTGAATGGTATTTTATGAGGATCATTTATATGTAATGTCATGGAATGATTTCTTCTGGGCAGAATGACCATGATGGTATCACCATTGTTATCTACTCTATATGTTTTTGGAGCAGGTCTCTGAGGAGCCTTCTGGTTCAATTGTAGCATAATGAGTTGATATGCATGACTAAATGACTGACCGAGACATGATATTCATGATTTCGCTGAAGACTCTGATGATGATGAAAGACCATGATGCTGATATCTTGAGAGACTCTGCACGATCTTGCTATGTACATTGGGATTGCTGCCGTGGCACTTGGTCTAAAGGAGATGTTGAATCCCATGATGATAGACATGAGAGAAGGTTGCAACTTGGTCTAAAGGAGATGTTGAACCCCATGGTGATAGACATGAGAGAAGGTTGCAACTTGCAGATGATTCGATGATCAAGTCCTAGAAGGCCTTCCTGATATTCAAAGGGAGCCATGTTCGAGCTCTATGATGATTTGTTCGTGACGATGTAGCCGTTGCAAGCCGATGATGTGGAAAGTGATGGTGTACCCTATTTTGATGATGATACTGCATATAAAGGGCTATGTGATGTTCAAAGAAAGCTCGCACATGTGATGATGATGATAGAGTCCTGAGAGCTACTATCACAGTAGCTGTTGATGGACATCTCTCCTTAGTTGAGAGGGAGCTCCTTCCTGGTTGAGAGGGAGTGACGAATATGGTTCTCTGCTTCATGTGTCATTGTTAATTTTGGGCAACTAGGTCCAAACTCCATGTTGCACTGCTCATATGACGATGGTCATATTTTTGTTGGATTCCTCTTTCGGAGAGGTGCAAGATTGATCTAAAGATCATCTTGATCGGATGAGCAGAACATTGATTTTGAATTTATTTTCCACATGTGCAAGGTCGGCCAGATTTATCCCACATGCCTAAGAGATGTGTCACACACCTTTATTGATGAATATAAATTGGAGAGACTTGGAGGTCATTTTCTCATCATTTCATCACACATTCTCTCATTGTGATCTGATTGGTTCGATAGCCTTTGGAGGCCTTTTTCCCTCACACGTGTGGAGCGAAGCAGTTTTCTTTGCTGATCTGTTTAGGGCTTTTTGTTTTCTGCGCTGATCTGTTTAGGGCTTTTCTACTACAGCGTTGATCGTGGTCAACCCTTGGTTGTTTGACATTAATCTTCTGCAGAAATTTCAATTTTAGGAGGCCGTACAATTGGGCACTAAAATCGATGAATTCTGGGCTGTTTGATCGAAGCCCTAGTTTGCTGCGTTGACTTTTCTGAAGCTGCCTACGTTGACTTTTCTGCGCTGTCCTTGGTTTGGCTTGTGATGAGTTGTCTTTGAGGGCTGTGGGTGTGACACATGAAAGTGCTGGCTGACCGAGAAAGACTTTGCTGGTTGAAGCATCTTGCTGACCGCCGTAACGGCAATATCTCATATCTTTGCTGGACAAAAGGAATTGTAAATCTGATCTATATTTGGCTTGTCTTCTATTGATCTATTATTGTGTTCTATCAACATTTTACTTTCAAGTTTATGTGATTGCTATTTTGTATTGGGCCTAAGAAAGATTGAAGTAAAAGTCCATCAAGCATAAAACACCATGGTTATCTAAATTTAACATGGAATCAGAGCGGAGGTGAAGACAAAGTCCAAGAGTCCAAGCTGGTGTTAGAAGCCATCTCTGAAGGAAGAAATCCTATCAAGGACAAATGGCCTCCTCAACCTACAAGGGTTTCATGGCTGATGATAAATTGACTGATAAGTCTGATTATCATGCATGGAAGATGTCCTTGGATTTGGCGCTAGAAGATCAAGATGTCATGGACTATGTATAGGGGAATATTCAAGAGCCTCCATCAAATGTAGCTGCTGCCACAAAGACGAAGTATAGAAAAGGGGAAATCAAATCAAAGATGATTATCCAAGATTCTATTCATAAGCACTTGGTTGCTTACATTTCTGAGCTGAAGACATCTAAGGAGATGTATGATAAGTTGGTGAGCACGTTCAGGGCTAGCAATGCTAATCAAATCCTCTTCTTCAAGAATCAAATGAAGAATATCAAGAAGGGTAAGGATGAATCTATTCAATCCTATTTTATGAGGCTCACTGAAATCAGAAATAACCTCCTAGCTATTGGGGAAGCAATATCCGATCGAGAGATGGTTCTTATTGCACTTGGAGGTCTCCCCCGTGATTGGCATGTGTTCAATACCACTATTCTCAATAATAATGTGATTCCTGATTTTGATGAAATATTAACGAGAGGCACTCAAGAGGAAACAAGAATGATGGAGTATGCCTCTAATGGTAATGGAAGTGACCCTACTGCCTTCGCCACTCATGCAAAGAAGAAGAACCATGGTGGCCCGAGAAATCAAAACCATGGTAGAACGAGGCCCAAAGGAAGGAAGGGAAGATGTTACACTTGTAACAAGATTGGTCACTGTTACCTCTCTGTAATTTGTAAGATTGGCAAGAACAAATGACAGAGGATAACATCAAACCACTTTGGACTCCAGGACCTAGCCTTCCTAGACTTAGAGAGGGCTCTCTCTGTTTTCATGATTTAGCTTGATAATTATGAACGCTGATATTAGGCTAGTTATAGAAATTACGAGGGTTGTTTATTTTGATTGATTGGGTGGTTGGGCAGACAGAGCTCTGAAATTTAATCCATTGGGCTATGGAGTCATAAAAGGCTGAATTGTGCATCAACTTTTTGAAGGGGCATTCACAGGGCAAGCTAACTATGCAGACTGGATCTTACTGGTAGTGTAAATATGAGATGAAAGAAAGCAGTGAGTTCAGTAATAGCTAAAGAGAAGTAAAGAATTCTTTAACTATACTTCAGAGGAAAACATTAAGATAACAAAAACAGACAGAATTAAGGTGCTCTCTCAACAAATCTTAATCTAAAACTTCTGTTTTGTAATTAGAGAAACTGATGCACAGCATGAAAAGACAGAGGAAAACATTAACACAGAGGTAAGAACATTACCATTAACATAGCTCATGAATCCTGTGAACGACCTCTTTATTATTGATGCCCAACTCAAAACAGTTACAGTGCTCCAATACAATATCTTTGACAACACAGAATCTAATAAGGTTCCAACTTCCAACCTTTGATAATGAAAGTTCGAGTAGTATTTAACTAAAACTTGAGTTGGTTGCCGTAATCTACTTGGGTCAAACTTCATTTATTACAAAACAAGTGAAATTAAACAGGCATGGCCACGCAAGGCTTGAGTAAAAGATCTCTAACAACATATTGCCTATAAAATTAATTTTGAGCAGCTCTTTATGGATCTAATTGCTTTGATGGCTCTGACATATGGTCTTGCTTTTCAAAAGATCGACGTTGGGTAATTAAGTCCAGTGCAGCGTTGACTACTTTCATTTATTGATGTTGGTGTTGATGTGCTTCGCTGCCCCTTCAGTCTCTGCTGTTATAATCTCTGCATCAATCCCAGACTCAACCTTTTTTGTCTTTTTCCTTGTTGTGGTGACGTTCGGCCTTTGCTCTGTGTTTAGCCTTATTTCTTCGTGAAATGAGCTTCAAACCTTGTAGGCCCGACTTGACCTGTTTTACACACAAAACAACGTGAAAACTTGTTCACCCGGACCTGAAAATACTTAAATCTTGGTTCTGGAATACCTCGCATCTGCTCTGATATCGCTCTTCGAATTTCGCTGTTCTTACCTTTTTCCTTAGCGCTTGTCCTTTAACATTTGCGATGTGCGCATTGCGATCGGGTCCCACCGTCGTCGCACATCGCACTTTGACAGTTTAACTTTTTACCTTTTGTGCCTATCTTGCAACACTTGCGCTCTGCGTTTGCGATTTTAATCTCCATTGTTGATCGATGCTTGGGTCAATGGTCCTCACTGCTCCCTTGTTGTGGTTTGCTTCTTTTGGTTGGGCTCGTTCGTTTTTTAGTTGTTAATAGAATACTTGCCCCGCATTCATGACTTGACCCGATCTCGTTCTAGACTTTGCTCTTGTTGTTTTTCCGCCTTAACTGCTTTCTCTACTGCCTTTGTCTTTGCTAATGGTCTAATGCTGCTCCTTGCCTCTCTGCTGCCTTTGTTTCCTTTGATTCTTGCTTTGAAAAGATTTTGAATATTGAAATTTAAGTAAAATATGAAAAATTTGCAAAGAGAAAGTACACAGCCACCTTGTGATACTGTAAATTACAGGATCCTAACAGTAGCTCCAACTGGGGATGGCAGCTCCCTCAGGAGGTGTCAAGAACACAGTAGACTAGTAGCCTGATCTATTGGGTTTATCCCACAACTTGTATCTTGATCTGTCAGGCACTTTGTGACTGGAAACTAGCTGATTGTTTCTCCTGAATTTGACTAATAAAAATAGACCACATGCTAGGCCAGTCAGCTTATTAGCATACTGAAATTTGAAGTGAAACTACAATTGCCCTTATCCACTGCAATCCATCAAGCTGAACATACTGCTGCACCTTGAAAACTTGAATGGTGAAACCAGAACTGAGCTGAACTAAAGTTTGAAACATACTGATCTGGAAATGAAAAGCAATCTAAGCTAAGATTTGAAAGATGCTCAGAGTGCTGAGCTTATTTGCACCCCTACCTACCCTAATCTAACTTGGAGATGATATATACACTAAGTCAACTCCTTGCTCCAATGCAACCAATCAAGTAAATGATTACATGATTGATTATTGTTCATTTTTTTGAGTAAGCTGGAAAAACAAAAGGGCCACTCCCATCTTGCTTGCCTATGGACAACAGTGCTCAAAATTTTCCTTAAACTCTGCAACAAACCATTCTTGGCATGGCATACTCCTTCTTTCGATGGTTCTAAGAAACCAGCAAAAGGATCTTGGAACAATACCTGGCCCTGAGGATTTAAATAACAGACTTCATCTAGGGCTGCTCCTTGTTCCACTTTGTCATGCCCAGGATCCTTTTGAAAGAGAATATCTACATATTCTTCATGGTCATCTGACATGGCATCCTCATTATGTACCATTATGCTATCCTCAAGCAAACCTGATATGTCTTGATTGAGTTGGCTGAATTTTGTTTGAAGGCCATCATTTTGATGAATAGGAGCACTTTCTGGCACTAGGCCTTACTGAGAAGGTAGAACAAGATCAGTATCACTCTATTCTTTCATTTCTTCATGAGACAACACTTCAGTACATAATTCAACAGTAGAACAAATAGGAATAATCCCTTCATTATATAAAAATTTGGAGGTTGGCTGCATGCGTAGAATCTGATTGATTTCTTCTTCAGTTAAAGGAGGAGGGAGTCTTTGTCTTCTTTGGATTGAACAACAATTGTTTTCTTTCTCTCGTGAGGACTGATCATGAGGCTGAATGCCTTTTTTAGCCTCACAAAAAAGAGCAGATGAATTAT
Organism: Pinus albicaulis; assembly: GCA_034641835.2. Lineage (NCBI taxonomy): Eukaryota > Viridiplantae > Streptophyta > Pinopsida > Pinales > Pinaceae > Pinus > Pinus albicaulis. The sequence goes on along the minus strand of CM076582.1, from coordinate 1,263,925,133 downwards.
CATTTGTCCCCACAGAGAGATCTTGTGGATCTTCTTTCATTTCCTGATTGCTTTCATTCTCAACTAACTTCTCTTGGTTGTCATCACAGTTAATTTGAGCATGAAATTCATTAATTGCTTTTAAGAGATCCTCAGGATGCCAATTTCCTAAATCTTCATCAATATTTACAAGTTATTGTATGAGATCCTCGGATTGATCACAACAATTTTCAGCAAATGATAAAATGGAGAATATTCTTTATAATGCTCATAAAACACCTTGTGGAAATCTTTTAAAGAAAACAAACTTCCAGGATTCAAACCTTCATACCATTCCCTCGCTTTCCCTTCTAATGTTGCCATGAACATCTTCATGAGGCAATCCTCATGCCATTTGACCTTCAACTTCCATGAGTGTATATGAAATTTAATGAGATGTAACAAAGCATCATCAACATTCTCATCTTGAAAAATAGGAAGATTTCTTTGCCAATTTACCTGAGGCATGTTATGTGGGAATCTAGGAATGTGATCTCTGTTCATTGGAGCATAACTGCATTGCATTCTTGGATCCATCTTGTTAATCAGTCAGAGAGTGGGGTCACTGTATATTCACAACCAATCTGGATTCTTCTACTAGTGGAGTCTTTAGGTCAATTGAAAACTGTGGAGTCGCCAGGTGGATGATTTCAAATTTCTTGTGTCCGGCTGTTGTCCACCATCAACAACCAGATACCAGTCTTGGAACATACTTGAATCATACAATTTTTTGACTGGGGTTTCTGAGCTATGATGAAACATTAAGCTTTTCCAATAACTCAGTTCCCCAGTATGGTCGCATTATGTTAGCTCTCCATAATTTGTAAGATTGGTAAGAACAAACGTCAGAGGATAACATAAAACCACTTTGGAGTCCAGGACCTAGCCTTCCTAGACTCAAAGAGGGCTCTCTCCGTTTTTATGATTTAGCTTGATAATTATGAATGCTGATATTAGGCTAGTTATAGAAATTATGAGGGTTGTTTGTTTTGATTGATTGGGTGGTTGGACAGATTGAGTTGTGAAACTTAATACATTGGGCTATGGAGAAAAGGTTGAATTGTCCATCAACTTTTTGAAGGGGCATTCACAGGGCAAGCTAATTATGCAGACTGGATCTTACTGGTAGTGTGAATATGAGATGAAAGAAAGCAGTGAGTTCAGTAATAGCTAAAAAGCAGTTAATAATTCTTTAACTATACTTCAGAGGAAAACATTAAGATAACCAAAACAGAGAAAATTAAGGTGCTCTCTCAGTAAATCTTAATCTAAAACTTCTGTTTTGTAATTAGAGAAACTGATGCACAGCATGAAAAGACAGAGGAAAACATTAACACAGATGAAAGAACATCACCATTAACATAGCTCATGAATCTTGTGAACGGTCTCTTTATTATTGATGCCCAGCTCAAAACAGTTATAGTGCTCCAATACAATATCTTTTACAATACAGAATCTAACAAGGTTCCAACTTCCAACCTTTGATAATGAAAGTTCGAGTAGTATTTAACTAAAACTTGAGTGGGTTGCTCTAATCTACTTGGGTCAAACTTCATTTATACAAAACAACTGAAATTAAACAGGCATGGCCACACAAGGCTTGAGCAAAAGATCTCTGACAACATATTGCCTGTAAAATTAATTTTGAGCAGCTCTTTATGGATCTAAACGCTTTGATGGCTCTGACATATGGTCCTGCTTTTCAAAAGATCGATGTTGGGTAATTAAGTCCGGTGCAGCGCTGACTACTTTCATTTATTGATTCTGGTGTTGATGTGCTTTGCTGCCCCTTCAGTCTCTGCTGTTATTATCTCTGCATCAATGCCGGACTCGACCTTTTCCGCCTTTTTCCTTCTTGTGGTGACGTTCGGCCTTTGTTCTGCGTTTAGCCTTATTTCTTCGTGAAATGAGCTTCAAACCTTGTAGGCCCGACTTGACTTGTTTTACACACAAAACAACGTGAAAACTCGTTCACTCTGACCTGAAAATACTTAAATCTTGGTTCTGGAATACCTCGCATTTGCTTTGATATCGCACGTCGCATTTCACTGTTCTTACCATTTTCCTTAGCACTTGTCCTTTAACATTTGCAATGTGCACATTGTGATCGGGTCCCACCGTCGTGGCACATCGCACTTCGATAGTTTAACCTTTTACTTTTTGCGCCTATCTTGCAACACTTGCGCTCTGCGTTTGCGATTTTAATCTCTACCATTGATCGATGCTCAGATCAATGGTCCTCACTGCTCCCTTGCTGTGGTTTGCTACTTTTGGTTGCACCTGTTCATTTTTTAGTTGTTCATAGAATACTTGCCTGCGTTCACGACTTGACCCGATCTCATTCTAGACTCTGCTCTTGCTGTTTTTCCACCTTAACTGCTTTCTCTGCTGCCTTTGTCTCCGCTAATGGTCTAATGCTGCTTCTTGTTTCTCTGCTGCCTTTGTTTCCTTTGATTCTTGCTTTGGAAAGATTTTGAATATAGACATTTATGTAAAATATGAAAAATTTGCAAAGAGAAAGTACACAGTCACCTTGTGATACTGTAAATTACATGAACTTAACAGTCACTATGCAAGAGAGTGCCCTAATAGAAGGGACTCTCCCAGGGATGATGACAACAACAACTCGAGAAGGAATGACAGGAACAACAGGTTCCAAGGAATAACGAAGGCTGCCTCTGATCATAGTGGAAATGGGCAACCTTTCAAGAGGTCAAGAAATTCCAGGTACGATGAGTCTAATGTTGTTGATAATAAGAGAAATGATTTTATTCTTGTATCTTTCCCTCTCTGCTGCATCTCCACCCGACACCCTGGATGTTTGGTTAATTGATAGTGGTGCTTCAAGGCACCTCACTGGTTATAAAGAAGCCCTTTCTGATTTGGTTGAGAAGGATACTAATCTGGAAATGATCCTTGGAGATAATGCTACCTATCCCGTGAAAGGGATAGGGACTGTGACCCTCCATTTATCTCAAGGTCAAGTCATCCGATTACAAGATGTGTTGTATGTACCTAATTTAAAGAAGAACCTTGTGTCCATTTCGGCAATGGAAGACAAAGGGTTCAAGGTGGCATTCGTTGATGGAAAGGTATTTATCTAGAAGAAGAACTTCAGGGAAGCTCTTTCTATTGGTTTTAGAGTTGATACACTCTACCAGGCTGGAGGAAGTCCATTGGGGGCTATGACATGTGATACTACTCTTCAAACAAAGTTATGGCACCGGAGGTTTGCACACCTTCATTACAAAGCCCTTCCCGAAGCAAGGAAGGTGGTGACAAGGATGCCCGAATTGAGAGATGATCATGAAGGTATATGTCGGGGTTGTGCCGAAGGGAAGCATACAAGGGGACCATTCCCCTCAAGTATCACAAAGACAACTGATATCTTGCAGTTGATACATTCTGGCTTATCTGGTATGTTGCCTGTGACATCCTTGGGAGGATTCCTATTACATGAATTTTACAAATGACTTCTCCCGTAAGACCTGGATATATTTTTTGAAGAAGAAGGACAAAGCACTCAAATGGTTCCGCACCTTCAAGGCCTTGGTGGAAAATCAAACCGAGAAGAAAATCAAAGTTTTGAGGACCGATAATGGGACCGATTATGAGTCAAATGAGTTTAATGACTTTTGTAGAGAAGCTAGCATTAAGAGGGAGACCACAACTGCGTACACTCCTGAGCAAAATGGTGTTGCTGAAAGAAAGAACAGGACCATTGTGGAAGTTGCCCATGCCATGCTATGTGACCAAGGTCTTCCGAAGTTTCTATGAGGAGAAGCTGCAAACACTACTGTGTATGTTCAAAACAGATGCCCACATTCCGCTCTGGACTCCAAAATTCGCGAAGAAGTCTTCTCTAGTAAGAAACCTGATGTTCCTCATGTTAGAGTTTTTGGTTGTCCTGTTTACTTTCATGTGCCAAAAGAAAAGAGAAGCAAGCTGGATGCTTCTGGAAAGAAGGGAATGTTTGTGGGCTATAGTGAAACTTCGAAGGCATATAGAATCTATGTGCGTGGTCAAAGGGAAGTGGAGATATGCCACAATGTCACCTTCGATGAAGATGTTGCCCTCAAGAAAGTAAGAAATCTTCATAGTGTTAGTTCCCAAATCCACCTTAGGCTGAAATAAGGCAGAAGAAGGACAACACCAAACCACGCTCAGCCTCGTAGCTAGCCCTATGAGAATAGGAGAGGGCTCTCTCCGGGTCAATCTCAATGAAAAATGTTCAAAGGGGTTTGAGATGACGATAACAACAACTGATCTTAGGCTAGATAAACAAATAGGAGGGTTTGATTTTGATTTTTAGGGTTTTTTGTTGAAAAAAGGGAAAAACAATTTTTGGGCTAGGGGATGAGACCAATTTCTTGCAGAGTTCAAGTTGGGGCGAGGTAGGCAACGACTTTGATGTTTTGGATCAAATGAATGGATTGAATAGACAGCTGAGGAGTCGAAGAGAGCAAGAGAGAACAAGGATTCTCTTCAAACTGAAGAAAAACATGTAAAACTAAACAAAAGTCTAAGGCAGAGCATCAGCATATCAATGAATTCTACCTCAATTACTCATTTGTTTAATTTAAAAGCAGAGAGAATGGAAATGACATACACATAACATTAATGAAACTTACAATAACATGAGAAGAAACATTATCAAAACTCAGAAGCCACAAGAATCCCAACAAGTGCTGCAAAACTCTGGTCTTTCCTTTGCCAAAAACTGAAAGATGGATATACAATGGAGTGCCAAACTTTTCCCAAGAGTCCAACCAGTTCCACACCTGAAAATGATTGAAGAACTACATGATATAGACAAGCCTAACCCCTTCCCATGCCTCTAGGGGTTGAGTTCATACTTCTAGGAGTAGTTTGAACCAATTCTAAACATGGAGCTAAAATCTAGGTAGCCAAACAACTTGCCTCTATATGCTAGGAAACTGATCCATTCACTTGATTTTCACTTTTAGGTGAATGAATCATCTAGAACAAGTAAATACATGCCAAAATTACATCATGGTTACCAAATTACATCAAGCTAGATAAAAAATTACACCAAGAGATGAAACTAGTCAATATTGGCCGAATTTCTGAGCTGGAAGGTGAAAAATAGGCTGAATTCCTCTATGCGCCGCGCTCCAAAGCTCTATGCGCCGCGCTACTTTGGACCTGCTTTTGGAGCACTTCCCAAAGTCAAAATCAAGCTCATGATAGCTTGTTGGAAAGCTCTGGATGTCTGCTATCCAACCCAAGTGGAATTTTCTGATTTGGAGCTCATTTACCCCTCCAAAACTTCATTTTCCCAAGACTACTTCCTGATGGTGCAAAAGGTGGCAGAAAGGTGATTTTCATGGTGTTTTTGGCCCTAGACCACCCAGAATGTGATGAAATGCTTCAGCCATTCCTGAAAATACATAATATATCATGACAAACCCAAAAATGCAAAGTTTTCCTCCAGAAGATGTCCCAATCATAAGCGCGCGTCGGGTGGCGCGACGCATCGGGCGGAAAAACCTGTTTTGCGACCAAAATTTTCAAAATGACAAAAACTTCTCCAAATTTGCTGAAATTTGGAGTGAAGGTCCCCCATCATGCCTCATGCTCAGCCAACGAAGCCTCGACCAAGATTCAGAGCGGATCAGGCCTCTTTCGTCGTTTCAGTGCTTTGCTCAACCTTGCCTTCAGGATCTTCATTTTAGCTTTGCAAACGTGAGTACGGGTCCAATAGTGATTTTTCATATGACGGAGCATGTCTTTGTCTCTATTGGCCTTTGCCAACAACTTCTCCAGATGAATGTTAACATGCGTGAGGTAGGTCTCTCGTTCAACCGGTGTCATGTCACCTGGTCTCTTCCGGGCCAATGCACGGTCCTCCCGGATTTGCCGCAACTCTACAAGTGTATGCTGATCGTCTAGTTGTTTGTTTCGCTGCTCCAGGTAGTTTATCACCCACTGTGCTCTTTGCAATTTCTCTGTCAAAGTACCAATCTCAGCTTTCTGCTCCTGGATGACCTCCCTCAGCTTCGAGCTGGGAGAGCTCACATCAACATCAATCAGTGTAAACTCAGTATCTTGGCCTCCTGAAGGGCCCTCATCCTGCATAGGCCTCTTGCCTCTATCCTGAACCTGCACCTGTACTGATGTCGAAGGCGAGACCCCTTCCACACCATGTGGAGATAGTACTCGCGCTGTTGGTGAAGTCAACGAGACCTCTTCCACCCCGGGTGGAGATAGTACTCGTCGTGATGCTGCAAATAAGGCTCGATGGCCTCTCTGATATGTAACTGCCACTGGCGCACTGATAGGCTCCATCTCAGGAATATCAAACTGGTGTGAATGCTCTCCCTCATCATGAACTACCTCGGGAGGCGGCTGCGGCGCTGCAAAGAAGTCACGGGAGATGAACTCCTCCCAAGCAATGCCCTGCTGTGTAAGTTGATGTACCACCATGATTTTGATCAGCGCGTAATGATATATGCTGTTATGCTGCTGTGCTGGGGTCTTCTTCTGTACAAGAAACGTCATCCGCTCTATGTTACAGTACATGAAGTATGGAATGCTCATCAACCGCACTCTCGTGAAGTGCATCAACAGCCGGATGTGATATGCATACAAGCGTGAAAAGCGCCCTTCACAACTGAAATAACGAATGACGAGTTTCATCAATGGTGCATACTCATCCTTCAGAAATTGGAATGGAAATACCCTGCTCAGCTGCCTCATATATCCAGGTCTGATATATGGCTCATAATAGGCTCTATCCAACTGCTGCCGCTTATTCCACTCTTCCCCGATGTTTGGTATCCCAGTCGCCTCTGATATGGTCTCTGGTGACAAAGTAAAATCCACCCCAGCAAGGTTTACATGACCGTTATGCAAATGTAAGACAAATAGGCGAGCTAACTCATGATGATGCTGAGTTTGGGAAATCATCTCACAATAATGGAAACATGACTGACGCTGAAAACAATCCATTGCAAGCGGGCAAGCCTGCAATTGGGTCAAAGAAGTGGGCTCCTCCCTGACATGCCTGCCACTTTTGTGAGACCTCCTTGGCACATTAACCTCTGTAGATGAGTCACTGTCCTGCTCATAAGGTGAATCTGTCTCTGACATGATGCTGAAATGTGTGACAAATATATGCTGATATGGTTATGATGAAAACAAGAGTTTGGTGTATGTTTCAATGTCACATGTGCCACATATATGATAAGGGGCTGTAGGAAATGTCACAGTGGGAAGAGGGTTGACAAGTGAGTTTTAAGTGATAGAATAGTCACACCTCACTCTTTGGGGAATTATGGGTTTTGGGTATTTTACAAGTGAATAGGAATGAGTGTAGTGATGGGGGGGGTAGTTATTAGGAACAAGAGTGAAAATGAAATGGCAACATATATATGAGTCAAATGAAATCAAGGACAAATAAATAGTCCTTGCAGTGTTTGACAATTAGGCTTTGTCAATGGAGGGATGTGGGAATAAGTAATAGGGTTTGGGAACTCAAAACATGGGAACAAAATGGTATTAGGGATATGGGATAGTGAATATAGGAGAGGGACTGTGGTGTAATATTGTGACAAGTATGATATTCAATAGCAAGAGCATGTATGTCAATGAAATAAGTTTTGAAACACCAACTTCCACGTTTTGAAGGACCTCCCTTTAAACCCTTGGAGCAATTTTGGATGTAAACATGGGGTTTAAACTTTTCACCATTCAAACACTAAACCCTTGCTTCCAAACCACAGCAGCATAATTTAAAACCATTGAACGAGCTTGGATAACTTACTTGAAGGAGATAGCAATGAATCCAAATAGATTTCACACCAAGCAGATTTGATTTTTTGGCCTTAAGGCTCTAAGCGCCGCGCGCAAACCCAATGCGCCGCGGCCTTTGGGTGCACCGCGCCAGTTAAATTTCACACTATAAAAATTTGCCCAGTGTGCTGCGCGCATTCTATGCGCCGCGCCTACTCCGTGTGCGCCGCGTTGAAACTTCCAACACAGTCACGGCCCTTGCAAACTGCAATTTGCCCTTCCACTTCCAAATTCGACTTTACAATGAGAATTTATGAATGTAATTTGACACAAATGATTTATATAGCCTTGGAAAATATCTTGCAAGAGTTGGTTTTGATTTTTACTTCCTCCACAACCCATTTTGTAATGTTTTACATTTGGCATTTTGTCATTTAATGAAACTCTGTCTTCTGCTTTTTCACTGAATTTCTGAGTTTGGACTGATGAAATGATTTGATTTTTTGCAGGGATATTGGCGTTGATGTTTGGCAAAGGAAAACTAGAGCCTGCTTTGAAGACTCCATGGGAAAAAAAAAACATGATTATTACAAAAAATGAATTCGACAATTTCTTATTCAAAACAGAGTTTTGAACAAGAAATGTCCTCAAATGTGTTTGATGATGAAAATTTGAACTAAGAACCTCTTCGAAAACCATCCTCATGGCCCGTGGGCATTTATTAAGCATATCAAAAGACTGAACCCTAGACTCCAAAACTAAAAGACTCTTGTTGACCAAAATAATCATTTATGACCATGAATGACGTGAACTGAACTTCGATGAATTTTGAGGAGTTTTAATTAGCCCAACAGGTACAAGCATGAGGGAATACAAGAAGACCAAACCCTTTCGTCAGTCAATGGCATGCCCCTAGCGAAATGCAACGAAGTGAAGTGAGCGAGACACCTAAAAATGATATGCAAAAAGCGAAATGATCTCTGATGGAGGGCTGTAAGGACCGACTCTAACACATAGCTCCAAGGAAGACAAAGAAGATGAAGATGCAGGGAAGTTGGAAGAGCCGAAGGATGACCTGATGCTTGATGTTGAAGGACTTATGGATCCCATTGATCCACCTCCTTCAAATAAGAGAAGGCCCTCATGGCTTTGGGATACTCTCGAAGATGCCGAGAGACATATTTCCCCAAGGGGGACATTCCGTGAAAGCAAGAAGCTGAAGAGATACCAAGGGTATCTAGCAGCCATGAGTACGATAGTACAATCTGAACGTGGAACATTTGAAGAAGCCGTAAAGCATCAAGTTTGGAAGGATGCTATGCATGAAGAATATGAGTCCATTATGAAGAATGATGTCTGGGAAGTGGTCCCAAGACCGGAGGACAAATTTGTTGTCACCTCGAAATGGCTCTATCAGATCATGCATGTATCTGATGGAAGTGCTGAAAAGTACAAGGCAAGATTCGTTGCCCGAGGCTTCTCTAAAAAACAAGGCATAAATTATGATTATATATTTGCACCTGTGGCCCGCTATACCACCATCTGATCTATTATTGCCCTTGCTACTACGCAAGGATGCGGTCTACATCAGATGGATGTGAAGACCACTTTTTGCCATGGATCTATAAAGGAAGAGGTGTATGTGGAGCAACCTTTGGGGTTCGAAGTCTGAGATAGAGACACCCATGTATGCAGGTTGAAGAAAGCCCTCTATGGGTTGAAGCAAGCCCCCAAGGCTTGGTACGAGAGGATAGATAACTACTTGATGAAGCTGGGCTTCACTCGAAGTAATGCTGATCCGAACCTTTATTTTAAGGTTGATAGAGAAAGGCCTCTCATTTTGGTTCTCTATGTGGACGATCTCTTCCTGACAGGTGTTGACCCTCTCATTCATCAGTGTAAGAGGGAGCTAGCTTTCGAGTTTGACATGAAAGACCTAAGACTGATGGCACTTGTGGACAGATGGAGTTCTCCCTAGTTGAGAGGGAGTGTTAATTTTGGACAACTAGGTCCAAACTCCATGTTGCACTGCTCATATGACAATGGTCATATTTTTGTTGGATTCCTCTTTCGGAGAGGTGCAAGATTGATCTAAAGATCATCTTGATCGGATGAGCAGAACATTGATTTTGAATTTATTTTCCACATGTGCAAGGTCGGCTAGATTTATCCCACATGTCTAAGAGATGTGTCACACACCCTCATTGATGAATATAAATTGGAGAGACTTGGAGGTCATTTTCTCATCATCTCATCACACATTCTCTCATTGTGATCTGATTGGTTTGATAGCCTTTGGAGGCCTTTTTCCCTCACACGTGTGGAGCGAAGCTGCTATTTTTTGCGCTGATCTATTTAGGACTTTATGTTTTCTGCGCTGATTTGTTTAGGGCTTTTCTACTGTAGTGTTGACCTGTGTTGACCGTGGTCAACCCTTGTTTGTTTGACCTCAATCTTCTGCAGAATTTCCGATTTTAGGAGGCCATACAACTGGGCACTAAAATCGATGAATTCTGGGCTGTTTGACCGAAGCCCTATTTTGCTGCATTGACTTTTCTGAAGTTTCCTGCGTTGACTTTTCTGCACTGTCCCTGGTTTGACTTGCATTGACTTGTGATGAGCTGTCTTTGAGTGCTGTGGGTGTGACACATGAAAGTGTTGGCTGATCGAGAAAGACTTTGCTAGTTGAAGCATCCCGCTGACCGCCGTAACGCTAATATCTCATATCTTTGCTGGACAAAAGGAATTGTAAATATGATCTATATTTGGCTTGTCTTCTATTGATCTATTATTGTGTTCTAGCAGCATTGTACTTTCAAGTTTATGTGATTGCTATTTTGTATTGGGCCTAAGAAAGATTGAGGTAAAAGTGCATCAAGCATAGAACACCATGGTTATCTAAATTTAACAGTCATGCACTAGACTAGGACTAACAACCGTAAGTCTTAGTGAAGGCCATGAGGAGAGAATGACATCCAGAGGATTGGGTAAGCATTTGAGACAGATAATCGTTGAGGATTTGGAATCCAAGGTATGAAGTAGTCTTGTGATCAACACTCTTTGAGGATCTGACAGGGTATCCAAGACAAGAGTGGTCGAATAGGACCAATATTCTTTGAGTCTTGGGAATCCAAGATAAGAATAGTCCTAGAAGGACATACACTGTGAACATCCGGATGGGATATGTGCCTTAAGAGGTAGTGTGGTGTCCCACGTAAAGCCTCCCAGCATTGTGTTCTGATCTATTGAGAGATAGAGCTTGTTAGTCAAGGCCTTGCTATGTTGACAATGCTGGTTGTATATTGATCATAATGTTGATGCTTAAGTTGGCTTACCAATCCAACTCTTCTCATGAGAATGTTCCAATGGAAGTACTGTCCTTGTACCTATTGTCAGTAATGAATACCTCCGTAGTTAAGAGGGAGTGTTGAAAATGTAACTAGGTTCGGTCTTCATTTATTGTACTGGGTCATGACTTGATGATGTACTTGCCAAATGAAAAATATAATTATTGATGTACTTGTCCAAAGGAAAAAGAAAATAAATTAATTATAAAGAAAAATATTAAATGGGTTTCTTGCCCATCTTGTTGTGGTCCTAGGTCAAAACACCCATTGAGTGCTCTAGGGGTCTTGTTGACAAGTCAAAGTGTCAAGGTCATGATGCACTAGCCCTTGGAGGGCTCATGTAACATGAAAGAAAAATTATTAATGTATTTTGTGAAGTCTCGAAGCCTCCTAGTGGTAAGTCGGCCAGCCAACATCAAGTCGGCCTAGAGAAGCTCATTCGCTCATCTAAGAAACCTATAAAAGGAAGAACCTCTTCTCATTTTTGACACACACTCAAGCAATTTATCTTCTCTGATCCAGTGAGAAAGGGAGAAAGGCAATATGATCCAGCGAAGGCATAAGAGGAGCGAAATTTTTGTGGAGAAAAGGAAGAAGGCAGATCTGTGTCTCATTGGCTCACATGTGCGAGTTCTTTGGAGGAACTAGGGTTTCTGCAGGAAATATTTTGCAGAGTTTTTGGTTGGGATTCTGGCTGGCTTACCACTTGGGTTTTGGCTTGGTCTTGGTCTTGGAAGTCTTCATTGGACAGATTCTATAAGAAGAGAGAATTTCTGGATTTTTCCTTGGCTTGGAGCCTATTTCTGGTGTCTTTGTTTGCATTGTGATCTTCTTTATTGACATTGTCTTGATGATAATAAACACAACATAATGATGATGGACTAATTTATATCACATGAATTGTCAATGTAATAAGAGAAAACAAATAAAGAAACTCTATTCTGTAGCAAGCATTATTGGTAGCTTCAACCAAATCGGACAATTTCACCTTTTGTTCTTTTAAGTTTGACAACCACCCTCAACAAACATGAGTGAAAAAATACAAAGTAATTGCAGTGTCTCCCTTTCTACAAATGTTTCCACATTTGATTCCCTTCGATATATGCTAGTGTATAAGCAGTGATTATTGAAAGAAGCATATAGAGGTTTGAAGAGAGCTATAGCAAGGGGTTGGTATTTTCTTTTTCTGACTTTTATCTAGCTTGACAGAGAAGGGAATCCAATGTATTTAAAGTTTGAAACTCTGCGGTTTTATTTTCTTTACATTAAATTTGTGTTTCAGTAGTGATCATATCTATGTTGAATGGGTTTACAATACATGCGTGTTTTGGGTGTGCAGGTACTAGAGTTTGGTATGGCTAGAAGATTTGCCCAAATTTGTAGGAAACAACAAGATGCTAGTACATAAATATTAAATTTGTAAATATTAAAGCATCAAAGTTTATAATTATCAGATAATAAACTATATATGTCAAACGAAATTTTAAAAACAGAAACCACACATATCATATTGCTATTCAAATTGGCAAAATGCCCAAAGTATTACATTGTTCAGATGTAGGCAAAATGCCCAAAGTTGTACATACTACATAGTACAAAAGTTGGCAAAATGCACAAAGTAGTACATAATCCAAAATGCCCAAGGGCCAAAATATAGCAGTGGGAATATAAAGTTGAAGATGATCATAAAGTACAATCTTTGACTTCATGACTTCAAGCCTCAAGGATATCAATGTAAGCCTGCGCCTCATTGGGTATCGCACCTGCATCATCATCATCATCATCATCATCAGATGCGATGTCATCTAAGGGAATGCCAACCAACCCTGCATTTGGTAAAAGATTATCCTTATCATCATCAATATGGGTAGCATCATTTGCATTCACATTGTATCACACTGTAGGTCCTTCTAAATGCTCAGGTAGCTTCTGTGCATGAAGCCAAAGACTACTATGCATATCAACAAGTTTCTCCACTCTCTTTTAGGTAAGCCTGCTCCTCTTAATAGCGTGGATGAAACTATAAGTGGACCAATTCCTTTCTATAACTAAGAACTAGCAACCTGAGATAGCAAGAGTGAGGCAGGATTCTGAAGGCATGGTGATGGGACTTGGCCCCCATACATTCTCCACCAGCCAAGGGGTTCCTTTTATGCATCTCCAGCAAATGTCTGAGGGATTAATTCTCCCATAACACCTCTGCTTTTTTAAAGTATACTTCTTACTTATGTCATCAAGAAACCCCTGTTTTACCTCTTCATCACCAATAGGTAGAATTCTATTTTGTCTTTTTGTATACCACCTTGGATTAAGGGCATGTGCAGCCATGTGAAGAGAGGCATTGCCTTTTTTCTGTCTTTTCTCTATGTGCTTTACCTTGCCCATCATGTTATCAATACGTTCGTATGTTTTCCCAAGAGAAAGATAATTTGAATCTGTACACCTGGTCAACTCCACAATTGGAGATGTGAAAGAGATAACATATCTACCCGGAGCCCATTAGTCTTCACTAAGAAGCATTTCTCTCATCTTTTTTCCTTGAAGTGACTTAGATGTGGTCCATGCATTCCTCTCATGAGAAACAACTATGGCCTGTAAGGATGCATTCTTCTTGATCATACACTGAAACAAAGTGAAGTATGTGGCATATCTTTTTTTGCATGTTTTAAACAATTCTTTTTTGAATTCATCCTATAAATTGCCAAGGAAGCATGGTGGTTGAAATTTTTTTTTTCATGCCCCTCTCGCATCTGAAACAATTTTTGCAATCCATTGTATTTTTCCAACATCTTTGAGGACATTTGTAAGGGCATGCACACAACCAGGAGTCCAAAAGATATGCCAATATCAACTTTGGACCATCAATCCTGCTGCTCTGCAAACATTTATTGCATCTGTGATCACATGTACTGCATTTGCATCCTTCAACACTTGAAACATGAAAGTAGCATCCTTAATTTTTCCATTATAATCAATAGCCCTTAAAAAGTAGGGCTCTTACATAGTGTTGCGAACATCTCGATAATATTTCGATTTTATCTCGAAATCACGATTTTTTGGCCTTGCCATTTTTCGCTGATTTTACTGATATTTTGATGGTATCTTGATTTTGCCGATGTTTGCCGATTTTTACTGATATTTTCCCGATTTTTACGATTTTTTGGTTTTCTAGACCCTTGCCGATTTTATCCCGATGCCGATGTTCACAACATTGCTCTTACGGTGATGTGACAATGACATTTAACAAGTCTTTGTTGAATGTCTGTCCAACCATCCATGACTATTGAAATCCGAATGAGCCCAAGATTGTTTAAGTACTAAATAAGCCCCTACAATCTTATCATCCCCCATCTAACTATGATGTCCTCATTTTGTTGTAGCCCTGAGGTGCATATTTTGTCACTGCAGCTAGAATTTTTTGCACCATCTCTTCATATTCTGGTAAATGGGTGGCATTAAATGAAATTCCATCTGCCATTAAATTTTTGTTATAGCATCACCTGCCTCTTCCTCTGCACCACATCATACTTTTTTTGAATGGCTTCACTTATGTCATGCCTCGTCATAGTATTAGAACCCCTAGAACGGACTTAGCTTGGTTGTGCTTTTGCTCGTTGATTGAAGAATCATGCCTACATTGGGAGAGATCTCGATGTATACCTCTCTTACTGGGGGATAAAGTCCTACTGCAATTTTGGATTCTGTGCTTCTTGTGGCACTCACCTGAAGCTTTTTCATCCCCATTCCCTTTCTTCAAGGTTGCATATGTAAGTCTTCACTATTAGCTTGAGAATGGACAAAAGATGATATGATACTCTAGTGTAGCTAAACCTTAAACACATGTTGACAGTGGACAGAAGGTGCATTCCCATTCCTCGCAACTAGTGTTATTGGAAACAAATAGATTCCACCAAAACTAGCCAGTTTTAGAAGGTTTCTGGTTCAAATTGTTGCCTCAAACCTAAAATAGCCGGTTTCATACAAGACTGGGTGGTTATGTATGAAACTGGCCTTATTTGCCTGAACCATCCAATTATGTACAGAACTGGATGATTCTGTACTGCACTGTACAGCTCGTGCTTGGGGCCACTAAACCCAGCTCTTCCCCCCAAGAAAACAATAAATTGCAGTGTTTTCATTAATATTAGGCAAGCTATTT
Organism: Pinus albicaulis; assembly: GCA_034641835.2. Classification (NCBI taxonomy): domain Eukaryota; kingdom Viridiplantae; phylum Streptophyta; class Pinopsida; order Pinales; family Pinaceae; genus Pinus; species Pinus albicaulis. Next base: position 1,263,909,854 of record CM076582.1, on the reverse strand, counting down.
TGGAGTGCGGATTGATTCATTGATACCATGGTCCAAGCTATGGTGGAGTGGGGAATCGGGATTGACTCATTGATACCATGGTCCAAGCTATTGTGGAGTGGGGATTGACTCATTGATACCGTGGTAACAAGTGAAGATTGCGTGTAAAGGGATTAGACCGTACAAAAAAAAACAAGGGCTTTGCCTTTGATCTGCCTTAGAGCAGTCCTCAGAAGTCAAAAACCCCTAAAATGTCATGTTTATTTATCTATTTTTGTTCAGATATGTATTGCACTTGGTGCTTTTTTAGTTATAAGCACCCTTGCTGATACGTGAGAAACGTTGCATATTTGTGTCTGATGGTTTGGATTCACATTGTATATATAAATATATATACATACATGTATGTATATATATTTTTAATTGACTGGATTTTGTTTCCAGTTTGTTACCGGTGTTCGTTTTTAGGGTCAACTGGTTGGGTTTTTGGGGTCAACTGGTTTGGCAACTGGCTGGGTGCACCCCCTATTTTTTCTGTTGCTTTGTGAATTATCTTCTTCATGAATTTTGCCAAGGCTTTCTTGGGGTGTCTGCTTGTTTGAGTTTGGGTGGCTATTGTTGTCTCTATCTTCTGTACTTTAGATTGTGTGGGTCTCATTTGGCTCTCACTACATTGACTACCCAACTCTCTATTCATTTTGAAGTGTACAACTGAAAAGGCAATTTGGAGAACTGAAAATACAAACAAGAAAAAAATTAAAGTATGAAAGAACTAATGTTGGTGTCAATTTTGTAAGAAAATGCAAATCAGAACATCAAAACACATACACAATTTCATTTAATAATTTATTATTTTAAAGTTTACATTCGTTAGTGCTGTAAACTTTAAAACTCCTAGACCCTTCAAATGAATATTCAATTACCTTATGCAAGATAAGATATGTCCAGTTCCAATTACAAAGTATGTTCAAACTTGTTGCCGTAAAAATTAAAATTAATATTAATTTTTTAATGAAGCTATTGTCTGCAGTGTTGACATCGTAAATGCTAAATACCAAAAACTGACAATAGCAAATGCTAAAGTTAGTTGTAACTGCAAGTATGGACAGTAGTGGTGAAATTTGAAACCATGAGTAATGACCATATACAAGGAACCCTGCAGAGCAGTTTACCACTTGACTAGTTGGGGAAAAATAAACGAGTATTGTAGGTTCAGCTAGAGCCTAGAATCCACTTTAAATAGTAAATAACAAAAAGTATAACCTGATAGTAAATTACTTAATAGTAAAATTAGAAATAGCAAGTAGTAAGGTAACTAGAAAAACTGTAGTACTCAAATCATAAAAGGCTAGTTGAAGTTAGAACTGAATCCTTTTGTGCATAATCAGGATAATTTTGTTTGGTGCTCTCTGTTGCCTTGATATGGTGTTTTGTCTTTGATCAGTAAGAAGACATTTTTTAGAGCAGGTTCTACATACAGCCTTATGAGAGTAGAACAGTGGCCAGATAATTATGAAAAGGAAACAAAGTAGCTGTCCTAACCAAAGGATAAGTCTATCAAACTGAAAAACCAACAGGAAGAACAACAACTTAATCATCATTTTTAGCTCTAGTTGTAGGACCAGAACCATCATTGTCGTGCAGCGGCTTGAGCAGCAATCCCTTAATCTGTATGAGCTCCTGGTTTTGCCTGAGCAACTCCTTGGAGAGAGTAGTGAAGGTTCTTTCCAGATAAGACAGGAGGTCAGTAACAGGTTCTCTGAGATGCTTTTGGGCATCAGGGCTTGATACAGCAAATGAATGAATGTACCATATCATGTTCATGGTAGTCCTGAAAAGAGTGCATCTGCCTCTTCTGTTCATTCTGTCTTTCCATGTGAAAGTCCAGGATGGGAGCCGGGGGGGGTGTGGGGGTCCGTTGATTTTATAGTGCTAATCTAGACAAGAACAATTTTATGCCACTGATAATTACTTCCAACGATATACAGTCTTACTTTAGCATATTTCAGAACATCATTAAGTAATTACACTCAGAAAATTCAACAGTAGATGCAACGGAAACAGTAAAATTCACATTAGATAAACCATGCACAGTAGGCATCAATTTTTTTTTCCCGGGAAACCCAAATTTGGGAGAAAACCCAGCAATCTTTTCTAGGACAAATAATTCAGTTCAACAAAAGTAGAATATGATTTTTAAAGTCAAAACTTGGTCAACCTAGGCCAACAATTTAGCACAGGTCAAACCTGGTCAAACAGGCTTAAATTTGGCCTTCTCCAGCTGACCACAAATTCAGAAAATCCTGAGTCAAACAGTTTGAATTTCAGCCTCCTCTTGCTGCCCAGAAACTGCCCAGTCAAACTGTTGTCAAACTGCCTAGAACATACTCGGTCAAATAGATCAGAATCTTGGTCAAACTGCAGTCAAACAGACTGCTCAGAATTCAGTCAAACTGCCTAGAAAATCTTGGTCAAACTCTTCCCAGAACTCGGTCAAATAGATCAAAAGAATCTTGGTCAATGCTGGTCAATCAAACTGCAAAAGTGCTCGTTCAAACTTCAGAAGACTTCCTTCTCTCTCACAGAATAGATGTTTTTGTGATGATCTGAATTGATGCCAAATGAAGGAAGTCAAATGTGTATATATAGTGGTCAAACAAGGTGAGTTTTTGACCAAGGGTCACACCCATTTGCATGGTGGGGCTGACCTAACTTTCTGGAGCGTACATGAGCTCATAAATAATAATTTTCTTTCTTTCAATTTGGCAGACTTGTATAGCTAGGGAATACCAATCACATCTACCCAAAAGTCAACACTCCCTCTTAGTTAGGGAGGAATTCACCTTGACTTCCTCAGATGTCCTCTTTGCTGAACAATTTCTCCATCCCGAGAAAATATTGAATGAGCTTGCTATGTTAATGTATCCATCCACTTCATGTTCTATCCTAGAACCATGTGGAAAGCATCCTGCATCAACATCATTTAGAGGATCTAGTTACCGACTATCCAAATATTCTTTCTAAATGATCTAGTGACCCACTAGCCAAATACCCTTTGGCGATATGGTCAGGTGCCCCTTGACCGGAGTAAACACAAGACTAGTCCTGGGTCACCAACTATCCAATTTGTCACTTGGAACTAGGTTTGTACCTTTGACCAGTGGTGAAACCTTGGGGAAATTTAACATTCCCTCTTGTCGTTACATGATACTTGAATGATAAAACACTTGTCCGATGCTTTGGGTCACTCGCTCTACCCACTAGCCAAGTAACCCTTTGTAATATGGTTAGAACCTTCTAATGGCGGGAGCACTCTGGGCCCTAATGCTATCTTAGCCATTATCTCTAGTCACATTACATGGCTCCTGGTCAATACCCTTAACCTAGGGAAAATATCAACCCTTAATGCTACAACATCAAGACTCCCTCTCAACGAGGGAGGCATTCTCAACCACTCCAAGCTTGTCCTTGAAGTAGTCGAATTGCATCTATGACAAAGGCTTTGTGAAAATGTTAGCAACTTGCTCGTTTGTTGAAATGTATTGGAGCCTCATTACTCCCTTCTGTACCATGTCTTGAATGTAGTGGTACTTTATCTCAATGTGCTTTGACCTGTCATGGAAAATGGGATTTCTGAAAGCTTCACACAATTTTGATTGTCATAATATATCACGATCGTCTCCAACACCTAATCAAACAATCCTACAATTAGCTTTCAAAGCCACACTGATTCACAACTCGCCAAACTAGTTGCAATATACTGAGCCTCTGCAGTGTTGAGTATAACATATCTCTGCTTTTTGCTCATCCAGGTTATCATAGCAAAACCCAAACTGAAGCAACATCCTGGTGTGCTCTTACTATCTTTGGCACCCCCTGCCCAATAAGAATCTGTGTATCCTTGCAACTGTACTTTACCATTTGAGACATATCTCATTCCATAATTGATTGTACCACGTAGATATCTCAACACATGCTTTGCTACAATCCAATGTACATGCCTCAATTCCACTATGAACTTGCTTAGAGTGTTCACTGCAAAGCAAATATCAAGTCTTGTATTAACTAAATACAATAATGAACCGATCGGCTGTCAATACATAAAGGGATCCACCAAATCTGAGTCAGAGTCTCTTAGCTTCTTCAGATTGATTACCATGGGAGTAGCCATGGACTTGCAACCCATCATCCCAAATCTTTGAAGGATCGTAATAATATATTTTCCTTGACCAAGAAAGATCTCTCCTAGCTTCTTCCACATTCCTAATCCCAAGTAGTAATGCATCAAGCCTCGATCCTTCATCTCAAACTTAGAGGTCAATTGCCTCTTGTCAACTCCCTCTTACACTAATCAATGATATTTTCTGTGCCTGTTAGAAACAAGTCATCATCATATAACAACAAGATTGCAGGCTCACCTTTAACAACATTGTAGTAAAGGTTAGGATCGACATCACTCTTGGTGAAACCAAGACTCAATAGGTATCCATTAGTCTGAGAATACCAACCTTGAGGTGCCTGCTTGAGTCCATACAAAGCCTTCTTCAATTTGCAAACATGAGATTCCCTCTCATGTACCTCAAATCCCTGAGTTTGTTCTATGTACACTTCTTCCTTGATCACTCCATCGAGGAAAGCGGCCTTCACATCCATTTGATGCAATTTTCAACCCATAATAGAAGCAATAAAAATATTAGTTCTAATAGAAGTATACCTGGAAACTAGAGCAAATTTCATGTTAGGTCCCTATATTACTAGCATAGTCCCTTATTATTGTTAGTGTAACCCCCTTATTGTTATTGTTGTACCCTTGTAACCCCCAGATTGTTATTATTGTGCCCTTAAATTATTATTGTTAGGTTGGCTAGGATTACATTGTGGCCCCATGGACTCTTATATATAGAAAGGAGGTTTTGTCATTTGTATCATCCAAGAATTGATCATTCATGTAATGTATTGGAGGTTGCTCCCTCAAAGTGGCTTATTTCTAAGGCGTTGATATCTCTTTTCTTCTATTTTTGGAGCTGGTTTCACAACATTTGGTATCAGAGCTTTGGATTCTAGGGTTTTGCTGCTCCAAACAGGTCATCGTGGCATTTTCGCTATAACTTGTTTTCTACGAAGGTTCAGAAGCTGAAATTTTTTAGGGCGCGAAGCCGAAATCCTGAGGAATATCGTCGCAAAATTTCAGAGCTTGGTTTGCAATATTTTCGGAGATATGGTCTGTGGAAGTTAGGGATTTTTTAGGCTCCCAAATTTCATCATAAAGAGGTGATCATGGGAAAATATTCATAACTCTCTTTCTGAGCATCAGATTGGAATTCTGTAAAAAGTGGCTGCAAGTACACGGACTGTAGTTTATTTTCTATCAATTTCAGAGCCGAAGGAGGAAACAATGACATGTGGCAAGTCGTACAAGTTCGCTCTACTGAACCAGTCCATAATTAGGTCATTGTGGGAGATTGGACATAACTTTGTCTTGAAGAATCCAAAACAGGTCATACCTGTGGCATTCGAAAGAGGATTCAGAGGGATACCTCAAGGCCAAATTTCAAATATTGAAGATCCGAAATCACAGAGATAATTCAGTTTCAATATCAAGCTCCTCAGAAGCAAGAAAAAGGTGTGTATTTTTTTTTCTCTTTTTTATTTTCTTTACCGAATTGCATAAGTCTTGTGTAAAAAATCAGTTTGAAGTGATTCCAAGGGCCTATTGAGCATATATTTTAGTATTGAGTTCTGAAATGCCTCCTAAAAAGAATTCAACACCCATTAAGCCCTCAGAATACTCTACTATGACTCATGAAGATGAAGAATTGCAACACGATCTATCAAAATTACAAGAGCAAGTGCATCAAATTTCGCTCTCGCAAAGAGTAGCAAAAAATGAAATGGAAGTTTTGAAGAAAGGCGTGGAAGCGAAGATGGATGGTTTGAAGAAAGGCGTGGAAGCTAAGATGGAGGACATGGAAGAAAAAGTGAAAGACAACATGGAAAACATAAAGAATGATCTAAAAGCAGACATGGAAGTTTTGACAAAGTTGATAAAAGAAAAGATTCCTAATGGCGAAAAGATAGTAGAGGAAACTCATGATGAGAACAAAATACATGTTAATCGTGATTTCATGAACTCTAATGTTGGATTGAAGAACCGCCATATTCCAAAGATGGATATGAGGAAGTTTGATGGCAAGGATCCCGTAACATGGATACTACAGATGGAGCAATATTTTGATCTCAATAATGTGCAAAACACACAAAAAGTACGCATTGCAACTTTACATTGAGAACAAAATACATTTGTATGACTGATGGCTTTGCTCTCGCAAAAAATTCACTTGGTCAATTTTTACGGAGGAAATGATAGCACATTATGAGGATACAAAGAGCAACACCTTCTTTAGCCAATTGATAAATCTCAAACAAAATGGTTCAGTGGCGGAGCACATTGAGGACTTCCAAAAATTGAATATAAGGGTAACTGATATTCCAAAGGAACACAGGATTGATGTCTTCATAGGGAATTTAAAGGATAACATCCAACATGAAGTCTGCATTTGGGAACCTGATTCATTGGAGAAGGCATTTAGGTTGGTAAGAAAATTTGAATGTAAAATTATGGCGACAAGGAAGCCTACCACTCACATCTACAAAGATGGAAGTGTTGCTACTCCTAGACTTCCACAAACTACAAGGTTGACACCACAACAATTGGAAGAAAAAAGAGCAAAAGGGCTTTGCTACAATTGTGATAACAAATACACTAAAGGTCATAAGTGCGCTGAGAAGAAATGATTTTACATAGATTGTGAAGAGGAGGAAGAAAATGAAGAAGAAACTTCAAAAGTAGAGGATATACACTAGGAAGAAACCCTAGAAGAAGAAGAAATGAGTCCGACCATTTCATGTAATGCATTGGCAGGAATTACCACTCCTCAAACTCTCAAGATAGAAGGACTTATCAAGAAGAAAAAGGTAATAGTGTTGATTGATTTAGGTAGTTCCCATAATTTTATTCATTGTAAGGTAGCTAAGGAATTGAATTGTTTCCTATACCCAGCACCAGAATGTCAAGTGATGGTTGCAAATGGAGGAACTATAAATTGCTCTGGAAAATGCCATAATATCAAGCTAGCCATGGGGGAATATGTATTGAATAGTCCAATGCTTTCCATCTCAATGGGAGGTGTTGATGTTGTACTAGGAGTACAATGGTTACAATCTTTGGGGAAGGTAGCTTTTAGTTTTCAAGAACTTTTCTTGAAATTTTTTTCGGAAGGAAAGGAAATCAAATCACTGGGAATCGCAGGGAAGCCTGGAAAGATAATAAGCTCTAATGTCATGATAAAGCTTCTGAAGAAAGAACAACGAGGCGTAATTTCACAATTAGAAAGAACAACGAGGCGTAATTTCACAATTATGCTCACTAGAAGTTCCAATATCAAAATCATCTATTTCTCCATATCTCCAAAAAGTCTTGGACAATCATTCCAAGGTGTTTGATACTCCCAAAGGACTCCCACCTATTCGTGATCATGATCATGCTATTCATTTGATTCTAGGAAGTGTTCCTCCAAACTTCAGGCCTTACAGATGTCCTTATGTCCAAAAGAGCGAAATTGAACGTATGATTGCAGAAATGTTACAGGCTAGTATAATTCAACCTAGTCAAAGTTCTTTCTCTGCTCCAGTAGTATTGGTGCATAAGAAAGATGGATCATGGCACATGTGTCCAGATTATAGGGAGCTCAATAAGCTCACTATTAAAGATAAATTTCTCATTCCCGTGATTGATGAATTACATGGAGCAATTTATTTTATCAAGTTGGATCTTCGTTCAGGATATCATCAAATTAGAATGAAGACCGAAGATATTCCAAAAACAACATTTCGAACTCATTAGGGTCATTATGAATTTTTGGTCATGCCTTTTGGCCTTACCAATGCACTTTCTACATTTCAAGGGTTGATGAATTCCATTTTCAAACCCTTAGAAAATTTGTGCTAGTATTTTTTAATGATATACTAATCTACAACAAGTCTTGGAAGGATCATTTTCAACATGTTGATAGGGTGCTCAAACTATTGGAGGAGAAACAATTATATGCAAAAACATCCAAATGTTTCTTTGGAGTACAAAAGGTGGAATATCTAGGTCATATTGTATCTCACGAGGGTGTTAAGGTAGACCCTAACAAAACTAAAGCCATTAAGGAATGGAAAGTCCCCACAACCATAAAGCAGTTGCGCAGATTTCTCGGGTTAATAGGGTACTTTTTTTTTTTCATAGTGGTTTACGTTCCTATGTGCCCGCACACATGTACTAGCTACATCCACGGTCTTAATGAATTGCAGTAAATCCTCCCGAAGGGATCTATTGTCGGCCTAACACTGAGGCCTAACCCCGCGGGCGTCTAGGAGATTTGATCCTGTGACCTCTCAATCTGGGAGTACTTCCAAGCGGGGACTCAACCAATTGAGCTAACCCTTGGGGCTGGGTTAACAGGGTATTATCACAATTTTGTTAAGAATTATGGGAGAATAGCAGCACCTCTAACAACATTATTGAAGAAAGATGCATTTTCATGGACTCCTGAAGCAACTAAGGCCTTTGAACATATTAAAGAGGTAATGTGCCTAGCATCAGTCTTAGCTACGTCAGACTTCACAAAAACCTTTATTGTGGAATGTGATGCCTCAGGAAATGGAATTGGTGTTGTTTTAATGCAAAAAGGAAGACCCATTGCTTTTCAAAGTCGTTCAATCAAAGGAAAGTATTTACAAAAGGCTATTTATGAGAAGGAAATGTTGGCAATACTGCATGCACTAAATAAATGGGGACCTTACCTAATGGGAAGACACTTCAAGGTAAAAAATGGTCATGATAGCCTTAAACACTTTTTAGAACAAAGACTATCTTCAGAAGAGCAACAAAAATGGGTCACAAAGATGTTGGGTTATGACTTTGAAATCGTCTACAAAAAAGGAAAGCTAAATGTTGTTGTAGATGCACTCTTAAGAAATGATGAAGAGGTGGAACCATTGCTTTATGTCATTTCAATTATCCAACCAGATTGGATAACCGAAGCAAGGGATGAATGGAAGAAGGACGAAGAAGTGTGGACTCTCATTCAAAAGTTGCAGCAAGATCTTAGTACGCCTGATACATTTAGTTGGAAAAATGGTTCCTTATGGTACAAAGATCACTTATATATTTGCTAGAATTCCCAACTAAAACAAAAGATTATTTTGGAATTGCACACTTCTCCTTTAGGAGGACACTCGAGATTTTTAAAAACTTACCACAGGGTGAAGAAATAATTTTTTTGGGATGGCCTTAAAACTGATATTCAAAAGTTTGTGGTGGAATGTTTGGTTTGCCAACAAAATAAAGTTGAGACAATTAAGACCCCGGGTCTTCTACCACCTTTATCCATTCCAAGTCAATGTTGGGAGGACATTTCAATGGATTTTATCACAGGTTCACCTAAGTCCGAAGGAAGGAGTGTCATCATGGTGGTAGTTGATAGACTTACCTAGTATGCGCACTTTTGTGCATTATCTCATCCATTTAAAGCGAGTACAGTTGCTACTGCATTTACGGAAACAATTCAAAAGCTACATGGAAACCCGAAGATTATTGTAAGTGACAAAGATCTCATTTTTACAGGAAATTTTTGGACGGAATTATTTTCTTGTTTGGGTACCGAACTAGCTCATAGCTCATCTTATCATCCTAAGTTCAATGGTCAAACAAAGATAGTGAATAAATGTTTGGAAGGATATCTTCGTTGTTTTGTATCTGATAAACAAACACAATGGGTCAAGTGGTTACCTCTCGCTGAATGGTGGTATAACACTTCCTTCCATACTGCAGCAAAAATGACCCCATTTATGGCACTTTATGGATATCATCCACCATCCATCACATCTTCTTTAAGGGAAAATGCTAGGGTTCAATAAATTGAGGATCACATCGAGCATCAACAAGAAGTTCTCCAACTCTTAAAGGATAACCTAAATTTGGCACAAAATCGAATGAAACAATAAGCAGATCAACATCGCAGTGAGAGAAGTTTTGATGTGGGAGACTGGGTATTTTTACGGCTACAACCATACAAAAAAATGTCCCTCAACCAAGCTAAGAAGGATAATAAATTATCACCAAAATACTATGGTCCTTACAAGGTTTTGCAAAATATTGGTACTATTGCATACAAATTGGAGCTTCCTGCTTCTTCGCGAGTGCATCCAATCTTCCATGTTTCATCCTTAAAGAAGGTTATAGGGGACAAACTTCCAGTTCAAACAATATTTCCAGAACTTGATGAAAAAGGAAAAACCATATTGGAACCTGAAGCAATCACGGAAACAAGGACTCGATAGCTACAAAATTGATCAATTTCAAAGTATCTCATCAAATGGAAGAACTTACCCACTGATGTTTCTACATGGGAGGATGAGAATTTTATACAGAAGCACCCAACGCTACTTAAGCGTTGAGGACAACACTTTTTGAAGGAGAGGAGCATGTTAGGTCCCTATATTAATAGTATAGTCCCTTATTGTTCTTAGTGTAACCTCCTTATTGTTATTGTTGTACCCTTGTAACCCCCATATTTTTATTATTGTGCCATTACATTATTATTGTTAGGTTAGCTAGGATTACATTGTGGCCCCATCGACTCCTATATATAGAAAGGAGGTTTTGTCATTTGTATCATCCAAGAATTGTTCATTCATGTAATGTATTGGAGGTTGCCCCCTCGAAGTGGCTTATTTCTAAGGCGTTGATATCTCATTTCTTCTATTTTTGGAGCTGGTTTCACAACATGTCTCTTCATAGTCCTCTCCCATCTTTTTGGGAGAACCCTCTTGCCACAAATCTCGCTTTGTACTTCTCTATGTTGCCATCTACTGCATGCTTGATCTTGTAGATCCACTTGGAAGTCACCACTGACTTCCCCTCAGGTCTCAAGACACTTTCCCACACATCATTCTTCATGATGGAATGATATTCCTCCTGTTGAAAAGTGTAACTAGGTTCGATCTTCATTATGACTTGTGTAATTGAGATTTTATGTAATTGATGTAAAGAAGAAAAATAAAATTAGTATTGTAATGCTTGTCTCATGGATTTCATGAGCAAGGAATTTTATTTTTATAGTAAAGACTTCCATTGTGAGCCCTTAGGTTTGGTCATCAAGTCATAAAGTCTATTGAGTCAATGTCAAAGTTTGAAGACCCATTTGGGCTCGTTATATATTGTAAAAATTGAAGTTAAATATGTCACAAACCCTCCAAGACCTATTCACAAGCTATACTTCAAGTCAACTTTCAAGAGGAATAAGAGAAGTATCTAGAAGGGCAAGTCAGCCTACCCCTTGGCTCATGTCTGCTTATTTCTATAGGAAGATCACTATATATTGAAGTATCTCGGCCTCCATTTGGACACATTCTTGATGAAGCAAGGAAGACAGAAAGAAAGGTACGAAGATTACAAGAAGAAGTCCCATCACCAAGAAAAAGAAGAATGACCATCACCGAGCTAGATTTCTGATCTGTTTCTGGGTTGATACTCTCCACACATGCGAAGATCTGGTACTATCTAATGCAGGAAGGACCAAAGTATCACAGTCATATTAAGCGGGCAGTCTTAATGAGAAAACAAGTTGACCGTAAAGTCAAGTTCAAGAAGAAAGTATCTCCACTTGATGCGAAGGAAATTGAGGAATATAATTTATCTCTTTTGTGCAACTAGGGTTTCTGAGGAGGCCAAAAGTTGCAGGTCTGACTCAAGAAGTCAAAATCTAAAGTATAGTCGAGAAAGAGGGAGAAGTCAACGTTTTGACCATCGTTGACTAAAGGAAGAGGAGGAAGCCTTGTGACTTGGTCTTGGAGAGGTTAATAGGTTCAAGGTCTTGGTCTTGGTATTTGTCAATTGAAGTTTCTATAAGAAGGAGAATTTGTTTGGGTTTTCCTCTCAAGTGGGAGAGGTTTTGGCCCTGGTTGATCGCCTACATTTTGTGTCTCTTGTCTCTTTATTGTTTATGCATTTGTAGCTGTTTGATGAAGAAGAACACTATAATAATCTAAGTAAAGAGAAGATCCTTATCTAAAGAAGTAAAAAGCATTCACAAGTAGTTATCATAAGAAGAGAAATCACCTAATTGCTATGCCCTAGTTTTGTCAACATGGGATCAGAGCTAAGGTGACAAAAGTCAAGGAAGGGCATCTTATCAAGGGATACTGAAGGATCAAATCTCGAGAAATACATCAAAGCAAATCCAAGAAGATCATCTTGAAATCGAGATCTTCAAGGAAGTATCAAAACCCTAGATCGAAGAAGAGGTCTGACTCTACACCAACAAAAGACTTGGGATCCTCTAGTCATCATCAAAATACCACAAAGACCCTAATCAAGTTGAAGAGATCTATAAATCAAAGTAGCTTGACGTTTATTAATTCAAGAGAAGTGAGATCAAGGACGTTGTCATCATCATCAAAAGTTTTAAGGAAATTCCCCTCTCTTTGAAGCAAGGTCCTTACCATTGAAAGACACCATCAAGAAGTCATCATTGATCATCATAAAAAAAGACATCACCATCAAAATATCTAAAGTGATCTCTCTATCTATGAAGGATCACTCTTGAAGAGAACTATCTTCGTCAAAGAAGAAGTTCTCTATTATCTACATCATCATCAAATTCAAGGAAGAAACAAGTGGAAGAAGCATCATAACAAGTAAATATATTCATGTACACATCTGAATCTGTCAAAATGTCTTTTTGCAAGGAAAGCAACAAATTGGTTGGGGCTTCAAACTATCTTGCATGGAAGAAAAGGACAAATCTGAATCTCATTGAAAATGAGGTCGTGGATCATGTCAAAGGATCTATCACCAAACCAACGAAAGAAGATGCTCAAGCACTCGCAAAGTTTATGAAAGGGGAAGTGAGGGCTCAAAGGATTCTCATAGAATCCATTAAGGATCCCCTCATTCCATATGTATCAAAACTTGAAACTTCAAAAGAAATATATGACAAACTGGTAGAGTTATATTCCGTAAGAACTGCAGGAGAAGTTATCTCATTAAGGCAAGAAATATACAAGCCAAGGATGTCAAAAGAAGAAGGAACATCTTCATCATTTATGAGGATATCTGAAATCAGGGATCAACTTCAAGATTTGGTAGAAATAATGTCCGATAGAGAAATGACTACAGTAGTACTAAATGCATTACCAGAGGAATGGGGTAACTTTACTTCAAGCATTTATGGGAAGAAAGAAGCTACTCCATTTCAGGATCTATGGTGTCTATGCAAGATTGAAGAATCCAGGCTAAAAGAAAAATCTAATGTACGACCAGGTGAGCAAAATCAAGCATATGCTTCTATGGCAAAGAGAAGAGGAGAGTATGGGAAATTTGGTCCTTAGAAAAAGAAGAAGAACCTGTCTAAGGTTCAATGCTATGGATGTCAAGAATATGGGCATTACAAAAGAGACTGTCCTAAGCTCAAGAAGGAAAATAACAAAAGAGGTAGAGAAGAATCCCATATCACCGAAGAAGTGGAGGAAGTTGAAAGGAAGAAGTCCAAGAAAGAGGAAGTAAGAAATCTCTACTATGATTGAGATAGCCTTCCTCACCTAGTTCTTTTCAAGTTCCTGTATTCAAGTTCTCTGTTGTAAGATATGGCTATCATGAATCACTGAGGAAAATGATAAGATGCATCATGGCATCATAGGGAAAAATAGCTGAAATAGAAATATATGGCAGTAAACTATGGAAGGATATAGTTCTTGGTAACCTCATTAGAAGCATAAGTGGCACTTATGGGAAAAAGAAGAAAAGGTCATCAAGCACAAGGCTCATCATACATCAGACAAAGGAGAACATTTGTTGAATGAGGATGCTCAAGATACTCTATTGGAATCTTCATCGGAAGATTCACCAATCCAAAGGGAGCAGGTGTTTCATTAAAAATTCCAACTTGGGGCAATTCATGGGATGATGGTACGATGGCAAAAGAGGTGAAACAAATCAAGGGATTGAAGTTCTTTCAATCAAGGAAGTTGCTGAAAGGAAGTCTAAGATGACTTAAAGGAAAAATGAGGTATGTATGCGTGTATTCGATACTGTAGAGTCATGTCATATGGTTGCAGGTAACATGGATAAATGCTATATCTCGAGAGAATGATCAAAAGAAAAGGATCTCCTCCTTTGAAAAGATGTAGGAAGGCATGAGTCACACATTGTCTAGATGAAATCAACATAGTATGTCCTCATATGAAATATGAGGTGGTTGACAATAGTTGAAGGAGCTCTGATTGAAAGTTCCTGGAAAGGAAATGTGTGAGGAAATAAAGGAAGAGATCATGAAATATGCAACAATGGAAAAGGCAATCAACATTCGAGGACTAAGAGATTTGACTAGGATATCTCCATGAAAGATATGAAGACTCTGATGAAGTTTGAGAAATAAAGAGATCCTTGACTATATATATCTTTTGGAGATGTGTCAATATGTATGCAGGATGCTGATGCAAACTAGAAAATGTCACGAGGAAAGACCATCAAAGAGGTAATTTTGATTTAATGTTCATTCCTTCTTTTTGAATGATATTTGGATGGGCTTATGCAAGGCTGCCAAGGGAAGAGCTATGGATATCTTCCACCACTAATGCCCTTATAGTAGGATGAAAGATCCTTAAGGAAACATAGCATTGTTGACACCTAATCCTAAGGGTTGGGTGAGGATATTTAATATTGTATATTAAATAATATTAGGAAATAAGGAAGGCCAAGAGTCATTGGGAGATGAATCCCAATAGCCTCACCTCCATGTATAAATACATTCACATTCTTCATCTAATAGACATTTTGATTTGCGGAGTTACCTCCTGGTTTTACATGGTATCAGAGCCAGTCCCACTATTGGCATTCTTGCCTGTGGTGTAACTCCCTCATTTCTGCTAACAGTCTTTTGCTCAGTCAGTTTTATGTCTAGTTTTTGCTGCTCCATTAGATTGATGCCATTCTGATTTTATATATTGCAATTCTGCATTTTTTTTAAAAATTATCTCTGAAATTTCTGCACAATTCTGAATCATTTGTTTGCAGCTTCTGAAGATTCTGCAATTCTGCAAGTTGCAGCTCCAAAAATTCTGCAGTGATTAGAATCCTGCAATTCCAAAAAAAATTCCACGGCCTGTAGGCCTCCCCTCTGATTTTTTTTTTTTTACAGCCCACGCTGTCTCCCTTCTCCCCATCCCGTGGCCTTTCGACCCTCCCCCTGCACAGACTACACACTACCCGCAGACCCCGAATCCTAAATCTATACGCTCTCCCTACTCCTACCCCCACCCCCTCACATCTCCCTCGACTCCCTATCCGCAGACCCCGACTCCCTATCTCCTACCCCTGCTCCGCTATCCCACCCCCGCCCCCTCACATCTCCTTCGACTCCCTACCCGCAGACCCCGACTCCCTATCTCCTACCCACACTCTGCTACCCCACCCCCGCTACATCCTACCTACCCTGCTACAGCACTCGCACTATCTGCTTTCCCTCACCTCACGCGCTATTTGCTATCCCTATCCCACGCATTCAACCTACCTCTTATCCGCTCGCCCTCCTCACTGCTATCTCTCACCGCCCCCTCTCTACAGCATTACGCCTCTCGACTCCCCGCTCGCTCATACCTGCAGACTACAGCAAATGCCGCTCCCTAAACTCTGCCTCCCCACACTGCTATCTCTCCCTGCCCCCAATCCCACAACCCCCCCCCCCCCCCAAATCCCACACCCGCCCCCTCACACTTTGACTCACGAGCTACGCTACCTAACTCCTCCCCGCCCGCTGCCTACCCCATTCTAACGCCCTTGCTACTGCCTATTCCCTGCTACGCTATAATACAGCCCCGTTTACAATACATTTCCCTCCCCTCCCATATAATACCTCCCCCTCCCCATATAATAACACCCCCATATAGTACCTCCCCTATATAATACCCTCCCCAATTATCACCTCTCCCACACCAAATTTTTTTCCAAACAAAAAAAAAAAATAATAATTTTTTTTGCAGAATTGAGTATATTTCCAGAATTGAGGATTTTTCTAGCAAAATTTTCCCCCTCAAAAGAATTTTTTCAAGCAAAGTAATTATTTTTTCCCTTCAGAAGAATGCATTCTCTCATATCTATTGTAGTGGTGGTTCTCTCCGGCAAGGAGAAATATCTTGAATGGTCTCGGAAAATCAAGCACACTCTCATTTTTAATGAGTCGTGGAAAGGAATCTGTGAAGGACAAGAAGGAAATCCACCAGCGAAGCCCACTTCAGACAAGGAGCTCGCCATTTGGGAAAACAAGAACTGCAAGGCCTATGCCTTGATTGCAGCTTCCGTAAATGAAGAGGTGAGTCGCCATATTTGATCATTTTCAAATGCCTATGAAGCCTTGAGCAAGCTAAAAGAACTCTATGACTCACATTTAGAACTAGAAATTGTTCAATTGATGATTAAGCTGTTCAGTCTTGAAATGAAGAATGATGATCCCCTTGCTTTAGCTTAAGAAGTAAGATCTATCATGCATGACATTGACAACACTGGTGTAAAAATTGACATATCTCTCATAGCATATGTTAAGGCATTATATCCGACTTACTCACATTATCTTGAGTCATTGCAAGCAAGTGGAAACCTTGAGCATATCACCTTTGAGACCCTTGAGAAAAAGTTTGTAGAAAGAGAGAAAGCTTTCGAGAAGATGACAGTCCCTTCGTCTTCTGAAGAGGCTGCATACCGTGCACATAGAGAAAAGAGTCATGCTCCAGATTCTTCCAGAGGAAGAGGTGGCAGAAGAGGAAGAGGAAGAAGAAACTTCAGAGAAAGGGGGGGGCAGACAATCTGACAAATCCGATCTTCATTGCACACGTTGAAAAAAAGATGGGCATGATGCATCCAAATGCATGATACCTTGGGATAAAATTGAGTAGCAAAGAAATCAAGACAAAGGTAAAACTAATGACAAAGACAAAGGTAAAGCACCTAAATCTTCTCATTATGTTCTAGCACATTGTAACAATGGAGTAACTGAAGACTTATTTGATGTTTCATTTACTTCATGGAGAGATGATTGGTTGCTAGATTCAGAAGCAACATGTCACATGACATTTAGAAAAGATTTTTTTGAAGAATTCACTGACAAAGTTGATGGAGTAGTATATTTCGCAGATAAATCCAAACTCAAGCCATCAGGGCTTGGCACAGTCAGGCTTAAGCTGCCTGGTCTTCCAGATCATATTCTACATGAGGTTCTATACCTCCCTGAGTTGAGGAGAAACTTGTTGTCCCTGGTCCAAATCCGCCAGCAAGGACACTCTGTTCACTTGTTTGATGGCAAGGCAGAGGTCAGAAAAGCATCAAATCACTCACTTGTCATGGAGGGAATAGAAGAAGGAAGACTATTGACGCTGAAAGGTTCATTTGCTCATGCTCAAAACTTTGCATTCAGTTCACATCATGATGAAGGTACATTCCCATCAAGTCTTTTATGGCATGCTAGATTTGGACACTTAAACTATGAAAGCCTTCGTTTGTTGAAGAAAAATGGTGTTAATGGACTACCTACAATTCCTAGGAAACCTAAGGAATGTGATGCTTGTATTCTAGGAAAGCATAGCAAACAACCATTTCATGATTCACACTCCAGAGCACATAGAAAACTTGAGCTTATTCATTCAGATTTATGTGGCCTTATCCCTGTTGCTTCTGCAAATGGAAATAAATATATGATGACATTTATTGATGACTACACCAGAATGTGTTGGATTTACTTATTGAAGAACAAGTCTAATGCTTTTCAAACATTCAAGAATTTTCATGCATGGATTGAAAATGATGCACAAACTCATATTGGCTCTCTACGTACTGATAATGGAAAAAAATACACTTCAAACGAATTTGAAAATTATCTTCGTCAACATGGGATCAAACATCAAACAACTATGTCGTATAATCCCCAACAGAATGGTGTAGCTAAAAGAATGAACAGAACTATTTTAAATATGGTTCGCTCCATGTTATTTTTCAAGAATGTAAAATTGATGTTTTGGGCTGATGCAGTTCTATGTGCTGTTTACATAAAGAATAGGTGTCCTTCAAGTTCGATTAGAAACAAAACTCCTTTTGAAATGTGGCATGGCCACATTCCTTCGGTAAAGCATTTCAGGGTCTTTGGGTCCACCTGTTATGCCTTGATACCCAAGGGTCAAAGGAATAAACTTGGTGCTAGAAGTCGAAAATGTATCTTCTTGGGGTACTCCAATACCTCCAAAGGATATCGTCTTATGATGAAGCCAATAAGAAGTTTGTAATAGCAAGAGATGTCATATTCCTTGAATCTTCCAAGAGTGACAAGGTTGTTGAGCGGCAACTTGATCCCCTGGATAGATTCACACATGCAAAGTCTTTCCAAGAATTTGATAGTCATATTCCACATCTTGAAGGGGGGATTTCTATATTGAATCAAACTGTGGAATCATTTCCTGAAGCACTCTCTCCCCCACATGAAGAAACAACCACGGATGACACATTGAATGATGTGATTGACAGAATTGGGAGATTGAATCTTGAATCAATCCCAACTCAGTCAAATGAGCAGCCCGGGCCATCTCAGAAAGGTCCTCCAAAATCGTTGACAAAGACACTGGAGAATGTTCATCCTGATGAGGTTGGAAAAATAGGAACAAGAAGTTCCACTAAACAAATCGAAGGTGATGTAGATAATTCTGATTCTCCTGTTGATATGGATATTGCTTATAACTGTGAATTGAGTTTGTCTACGGATCATGAACCAACTTCCTTCAAAGAAGCCGCTTCTCATGATGAATGGAAAGAAGCGATGCAAAAGGAGTATGATGCCTTGATAAAGAATGGCACTTGGAAGCTGGTTGATTCGCCTTTGGGAACAAAACCAATTGGCTGTAAGTGGGTCTACAAGAACAAGTATAAAGCAGATGGCTCACTTGACAAGCACAAGGCCAGGCTTGTGGCAAAAGGTTTTGCACAAAAAGAAGGAATCGATTATGAAGAAACTTTTGCCCCCACAGCAAAATGGACCACCATCCGAACTCTCTTTGCCCTAGCAGCTCAGAATGGATGGAAAGTCCATTAGATGGATGTAAAAACCGCCTTTTTGAATGGAGATCTAAAGGAGAAAGTTTTTATGTCCCAGCCAGAAGGATTTGTTGCAAAGGGCCAGGAACACAAAGTTTGCAAACTTATAAAATCTTTGTATGGCCTCAAGCAAGCACCACGAGCCTGGTATGAGAAATTAACCGAGCATCTTCTGAAACTTGACTTCAAACATTTTGATCTTGATGATGCAACTTTGTTTGTTAAGAAAGTTGGAAAAACAATTGTATATCTTGTGGTGTATGTAGATGATCTTTTGATAACAGGGAACAATGAGAGCTATATTGCATCCATGAAGAAAGAATTCAAGAAAGGTTTTGAAATGATTGATTTGGGTTATGTTCATTACTATTTGGGTATTGAAGTAATTCAACATCCTAAATTTATATTTCTTTCTCAAAAGAAGTACATTAGAGATCTTTTGAACAAGTTTGGCATGGATGAATGCAATCCCTTAACCACTCCAATGGAACAAAACTTGAAGCTCACATCCATTGAAGGGAAGGAATTCGAGGATGCAACTAAGTATAGACAACTTATAGGAAGTCTTATCTACCTGACCACCACCAGACCTGGCATTTCATTTGCTGTTGGAATCCTCTCAAGGTTTATGAAAAAACCTTGTGAAGGACATTGGTCTGCTGCAAAAAGAGTGTTAAGGTACTTGAAGGGGACTCAAGACTTTGAACTCAAATATACACAGGTAGGCGACTTCAGCTTGATCGGATACTCTGATTCAGACTTTGATGGAGACAAAGAAACATGGGTGTCTACTACAAGTTACGCCATGAGTCTTGGATCAGGAGTTGTCTCATGGAGATCATGCAAACAGTCAGTTCCAACAGATTCCACGACCGAGGCAGAATATGTGGCAGCAGCTGAAGCAACAAAGGAAATTGTGTGGCTCAGAAAAATCCTAGAAGATTTGCAGATGAAACAAATGTATTCAACACCACTCATGATTGACAACACTTCTGCAATAAAGTTGGCCAAGAACCCAAAGTTCCATGATCGAACAAAGCACATCAATACAAATTACCATCTAATTCGACATCATGTTCAGTCCAAAACCATCCATCTACATCATTGTTCCACAAATGAGCAAACCGTTGATATCTTCACCAAAGCACTTGGAAGAGAAAAGTTTGAAAAGTTCAGATTGATGCTTGGACTCACCAACATCCCTTCGGATTAAAGGGGGGAATGTTGACACCTAATCCTAAGGGTTGGGTGAGGATATTTAATATTGTATATTAAATAATATTAGGAAATAAGGAAGGCCAAGAGTCATTGGGAGATGAATCCCAATAGCCTCACCTCCATGTATAAATACATTCACATTCTTTATCTAATAGACATTCTGATTTGCGGAGTTACCTCCTGGTTTGACAAGCATGAAGAAGGCAACATGGCTTGAAGGAAGGCCAGATAGGAACTGATGGATCACTTTCTAATGAAAGGAATAATGACATGATTGACTCATGGATGAAAGTGATGGATGCTCTGTGCCCTACTAAGAAGTCCCAAAACATGAAGACTCTTGAATAAAGAAAATAAGTTCTTGACATCGTGAGGAGGAGTTCTTCAAGTAGCTAGTTATCCCATCATCTCCACCTAAAGAGCTATTGTAGGTCTTTAATTAAGAGGGAGCCTAGAAACACGTTTCTAACTTGGTAGAAACTTGGAAGCAAACTCCTAAGCCAAGATGGAGCTTAGGTACATTCCTTCCATAGGAATGAGTACTTGGGAAGACATAATGGAGGATTGGGTAAACATTTGGCATCCGATGCTCTTTGAGGATGAGGTTAGGGCATCCAAGATAAGAGTAGTCGTAGAGGACCGATATTCTTTGAGGACTGGGAATCCAAGATAAGAATAGTCCTGGTGAAACACACTTTGAGAACCCCGGTGGAGTATTTCCGAGAGAGACAATGATGAGGGTGTCTATACATCATTGGTCTCACTAGCATTGTGCTCTGATCTTGTGGAGAGATAGAGCTGTTAATCAAGGCCTTTCTATGTGACAATGCTGGATGATATGATGCTAAACATACAAGTTACAAATCCAACTCTTCTTATAAGAATTCTTCAGATTGAGAATGACCGAGTATCATTATGAATACCTCCCTAGTTAAGAGGGAGTGTTGAAAAGTGTAGCTAGGTTTGGTCTTCATTATGACATACGTAATTAATATTTTATGTAATTTGATATAAAGAAGAAAAATAAAATTATTATTGTAATGCTTGTCTCATGGGTTTTATGAGCAAGGAATTTTATTTTTACAGTAAAGGCTCCCATTATGAGCTCTTAGGTTGGTCATCAAGTCATAAATTCTGTTGAGTCAATGTCAAAGTTGGAAGATCCATTTGGACTCATTATATATTGTAAAAATTGAAGTTAAATATGTCACAAACCCTCCAAGACCAAGTCACAAGCTATACCTCAAGTCGACTGCATGAAGTGCAATCTATCCCATATTTCTTTTGCAGAGGTTAAATCCATTATCAACTCAAGGTCCTTGTTATGAAGACTGTTATATATCACACATTTTGCCTTGGCATTCCTCTGTTGTTCTTTCACCGTGGGGGAGTCTGTGCAGTAACCATCACATACAAGCTTCCAAATGCAACTTTCAAAAGGAATAAGAGATATATCTAGAAGGGCGAGTTGGCCTACCCCTTGGCACATGTTGACTTATTCTAGAGGCATATCACTATATATTGAAGTATCTTAGCCTCCATTTGGACACATTCTCGACGAAGCAAGGAGGACAAAAAGAAAGGTACAAAGATCACAAGAAGTCCCATCACCAAGAAAAAGAAGGACCATCATCAAGCTAGTTTTTTGATCTGTTTATGGGTTGATACTGTCCACACGTGCGAAGATTTGGTACTATCTACCGCAGGAAGCATCGAAGTATCACAATCATATCAAGAGGGCAGTTTTAGGGAGAAAACAAGTTGACCTT
Organism: Pinus albicaulis; assembly: GCA_034641835.2. NCBI lineage: Eukaryota > Viridiplantae > Streptophyta > Pinopsida > Pinales > Pinaceae > Pinus > Pinus albicaulis. The sequence continues at coordinate 1,263,887,711 of CM076582.1, read as the reverse complement.
AAAGCTGAGTTCAAGAAGAAAGTATCTCCACTTGAAGCGAAGGAAATTGAGGAATATAATTTCTCTCATTTGTTGCAACTATGGTTTCTGAGGAGGTTGAAAAGTTGTAGTTCTGTCTCAAAAATTCGAAATCTGAAATATAGTCAAGAAATAGGAAGAACTCATTGTTTTGACAATCTTTGACTAAAGGAAGAGGAGGAAGCCTTGTGACTTGGTCTTGGAGAGGTTAATAGGTCAAGGGTCTTGGTCTTGGTATACGTCAATTGAAGTCTCTATAAGAAGACAAACTCGTTTGGGTTTTCCTCTCAAGTGGGAGAGGTTTTGGCCGTGAGTGATCACCTACATTTTATGTCTCTTGTCTCTTTATTGTTTATGCATTGGTAGTTGTTTGATGAAGAAGAACACTATAATATTCTAAGTCAAGAGAATATCCTAATCTAAAGAAGTAAAACGCATTCACAAGTAGTTATCATAAGAAGAGAACTCACCTAATTGTTATGCCCTAGATTTCTCAACACCTCTATCATGGCATCCTTCCAAACTTGTTGGCCTGCTACCTCCTTGTGGTTGGATGGCTCAAAACCAATGATGCAACTCATTAGGAATGCATATCTTGAGTAGTTCTTAGGATGTTTATTTCCCCTAAAAGTTCCACAGGGAGTTGCATGTCCCTTTGCTTCTTGCAATGTACTTTGAAGCCAAGCCAATCTCTTGTTGGATTCTTGAACAACAACCCTAGTTGGGTCCACTGGTTCAATGGGTATTTCTGGCTCTTCTTGATGATCTAAAGGATGTTTCACAGGTGCAGAAGGACCTGAACTCATATCCTTGGGAGCCTCCTGCTCATCATCAATATCCATGTGAGATCCTTTGGATCTCTAGTAGGCATCATTGTCATAAAAATTACGTCTTTGGTGATCTCAACTAGATGTTGTCTTGGAACGTAAATCCTGTAAGCCTTTGATGTCTCACTGTATCTAACAAATGTTCCCTTCTTCCCAAAAGGCTCCATATTTGTTGTCTTCTCCTTAGGTACATGAATGTAGACTGGATAACCAAAGATCCTCAAATTCTCAACCTTTGGTTTCTCACATGTGAAAGTTTTTTCAGAAGTCTTATTCCCCAAACTCTGGTGATGGCTTCTGTTCTAAACATAAACACCTCTCCCCATAAAAACTTTGGTAAACATTGATCATGAATCATTGCCTTAGTAGCTTCCACAATGGATCTATTCTTCCTTTCAAAAATCCCATTCTAAGGGTTGTAAGGGACTATGAACTCCCTCTTAATCCCTATGTTGGAGCGGGGTTCCTTGGGGTGCATTTTTGGGTTAATTTTGTCTAAGTTTTGTTGTACGCGTTGCACGCAAGTAGTCAAAGGGGCTTTGGGGCGGGTCAAAGTCCCCTAATCATTGTAATGGGTTTAAAGGGAAACCATGAGACTCAAACCATGGTTTGAGACCATGGTATGTGCGCATCTAGATGGTATAAATATGTAAGGGTTGAGTCGAGTAGAGACAATCAAGATATCAGATATATGGTTGTTGTTAATATTTTGATCTAAGTCTAGGATTTTGGGTAGAAAGGCTCCTGCTGCTTGTGTGCGCGGAGACCTAAGTCCTGGCTGTGTGCGGACTCTACGGGCTGTGTGCGCAGAAAGATTGAATGTACTGAATTGATAGATCTCTTAATCAAGAAGACATTTTTGGCAAACTTGTATTCTCATGTGATTTGCTGTATTGATTATCTGTTATTTGCTTTAAGATCTAAATCTGTTTTGTTATTACGTATTTACTCCTATTAATGGTTAATTGCATCTGCACGAATATTAGTTAATAAGTAGATCTAAATGAAGTGCACTGCGCGCGAATATCAGTTGATGTTAGATGAATAGATATGATTGAAGTATCGTTGATTACTGCGCGCAAGATATATTGAAGTATTCTCTGATAATCTGCGGAAGGGTTTGATCTATTGACTGTGTATGCACGAATCTGTTATATTATATGCATTAAGTTTGATTAGGGCCACTACGTCAAAAACTTCCTTAGGGTGTGGAAACTTGGTTCCAATACCCCCCTATACTGCTTTGGGTGAGACTTTGATCTGCGCAAGCAGATCACTACCGAAAGGGTCAGTGGTTGCAAGGTTTTGTTGGTTGCGCGATAACTCCGAACCTGGGTCAGGACCCCTCAAGCCAACACCCTACTTCCTTGTAGAAGGAAATGAGGTCCTTGGAAGTATACTCTTCTCCATTATCAAGCCTCAAAACCTTGATATTTTTCCCTATCAAGTTCTTTACATGAGCCTTGAACTCTTGGAACTTGCTGAAGACCTCATCCTTGGTTTTCATGAAGTAGATCCATGTTTTTTGGGAGAAATCATTAATGAATGTTACATATTACATGAAACCACTCAACAATGATACTGTCATTGGTCCACATACATTTGAATGTATTAGATCCAAGATCCCCTTGGACCTATTGTCACTGCTCAGAAAAGATCCTTTAACATTCTTTCCAAGTGCACATCCCTTGCAAACTCCTTCATGGTCTACCTAGGGCTCTAGAAGACATGTAGCCATATTCCTTAATGCTAGCAAAGTTTTGTAATGTATGTGACGAAATATTCGATGCCATAACTCACATAGATTGGTGTTCTCATGTAACAATGCTTGAGTTGATCGTCCCAAGAGTTTGTACAAGCCTCCCTCTCAAGTTGAAAATAATTAATATTATATTGTATTAATGGAGAAATGGTTACATGGTTGTAACGTAACTCCTTAAGTTAGGATTAGTTCCTAGGTTGTAGGAGTTTGTTCCCAACTCCCTATTCTCTTGAGATGTATTTATTGATGTATCCTTGATTAATTGAATGTAGAGTGTACGCTCCAGTTTGTGCAGTCTCCAGGTGCATTGCTCACATGTGAGCTACTTGTTATTCAATCCATTTCTTTCCTTTCAAGTTTTTATCATGGTATCAGAGCTCAGATCTAGCGAGTCTGATTTACCTACAGAGCCTTAGTGGCTACAGTGCACATAGGAGCCTCAATGCTCACAACAGAGTAAATGGTTTGCAGAAACACCTCACTCACAAGAGGAACTTAGTTTCTCACAGGTCTCAGTTTTCTGAGCACAAAGTGGATCAACGCGCTTTTTAGAGCCACAACAACGCGCTTTTTGGAGCCACAGTAGTGCCGATCAGTACAGATCAACGCGATTTTGGGGGTCATTCCAGCGTTGGTGTCCAGTGCCTTAATGAAATTTTGCTCAGCACAGATTTTTAGCAGATAGGAGTGATGACCTCTTTTTATGGTTCTGCGCATGAGATTTGCCCGATTGGTGGCAGATCTGAGTTGCAGACACATAAATCGTGCTAGATCGGTGGCAAATATGTGATTAGGTTCTGGTATGTGTTGATTTTTTTTTTTTTGTAGCTTGTAATTGTTCACTTGGTTAGAATCGACTGAAGATCAAAGGATTTGGAATCCGATCGGTCCAAAATGAACAATTTTACAGAAACTTATCTCAACGAGACTAGCAAACTAGATGGGACCAATTATACCAATTGGAAATTCAAGCTGCAGATGTTGCTTGAGGGAGCGAGCGCATGGTCGATTGCCAGTGGTGATGAGTAGAAACCGAACAATGCAACAAGTGCGGCTACACTCATACAAGATTGGGATAAAAGGGAGAATAAGGTGAAAGTTTTATTGAAGATGTCTGTTAAAGATAATATTATCCCACATATCAGAGACGGTAAATCATCTAATGAGATCTGGACGACACTCAATAATCTTTACCATACACAAAACACCAATCACATCTTGTCACTCAAAGGCAAGTTGTTTTCCATGAGGATGGATGAGAATGAATTTGCTGCTGGATTCATTGCAAGGGTCAAGGACTTGAAGGACTGATTGGGTGAGATAAGGGAGAAGGTGTCTGATTCCGATCTTATCACAATTACTTTGAACGAGATGACGGATGAATACCAGATGTTCATCACAGGCTTGTCTGCATGGGATAAAGCCCCTGCATTCGAAGCGCTGACAGGAATCCTGTTACAAGGAGAAGATCAGCGACAAAATTTGAGACCACAAAGTGTCGATCTTGCTCTGATGGCGAAAAAGAAGCCATACAAAGGGAAACATCCATAGGGACAGAAAGGCGGTGGCAGATTTCAAAAGAGACCATTCAGATGTATGTCTGTAAGTAACAATAGTAATTTTTTTGGCATTAAATGTTTTTACTATGGGAAAAATGGTCATCTAGCTAAGTTTTGTTTTAAGAAACTACTTGTGGAGCTAAAATTTATCTAGGTGATGACAAAGGTTATGAGATTAAGGGGTACGAAGATATTCCAGTGATGTTGCCTTGCAGTGATATCATACATGAAAACTTGAAAGGAAAGAAACGAATTGAATAACAAGCACCTCACAAGTGAGCAATGCACCTGTAGACTGCTCAAACTGGAGCGTACAATCTACATTTAATTAATCAAGGATACATCAATAAATACATCTCAAGAGAATAGGGAGTTAAGAACAAAATCCTACAACCTAGGAACTAATCCTAAATTAAGGAGTTATGTTACAACCATGTAACCATTTCTCCATTAATACAGTATAATATTAATTATTTTCAACTTCTCGAACACCAATCACCTTTGCAGAATCAATGCTTGAGCCGTTTTTCCATACAAGGATTTGTCCATCAACAAATGCAACTCTATACCCTTTGTCTTCCAAGGATGAAGTTGAGATCAAGTGCTTTTTCAAACCCGGTACATTCAACACCATTTATATGAATATTTCCTCTTGACTCCAACTGGAAAGATGTTGACCCAACACCTTTGACTACATGCTTGGTATTGTCACCAAGTTCCACCTTCTGTGTTGGCTTCCTTTCTACCAATTCTATGAGACTGTCACAGTTACCTGTCATATGTATGGAGGCACCACTGCCCACTAACGAAATGTCACTATGACCAACAATAGTGCCTGTAAGGGCAAAAATGAATAAGTAATCCATATCATATGTACTTTCAACCTTGGATTTCTTTTGTTTTGGATACTCATCATTAATGTTTGTTGCACCTATCAACCTATCTTCAAGCTTGAAAAAAGGAGCCATCTGGTTAGAGATTTGGTCAAACAATCAGATTGCAAAAATATGTGTCTTCAAGGGGTGATCTTTACTCGCCTTTCTTCATCAAAGCTATAATATCATGTTGATAATATATAGTCTGTCTTTAGCATATTTCAGAACACCATTAAGCAATTACGCTCAGAAAATTCAACCATAGATGCAATGGAAACAATAAGGATCACAATAGAAAAAACTTGCACAATAGACCAAAATTTTTCACCTGGGAAACCCAAATTCGGGAGAAAACCCAACATTGTTGTTTAGGAGAAAAATTCAGTTCATTGTTGTTTAGGAGAAAAATTCAGTTCAGTAAAAGTGCAATCTGATTTTTCAAGTCAAAACTTGGTCAACCTAGACTAACAATCTAACACATGTCAAACTTCAAACGGAATAAATTCAAAATTTGGTCAACCCTAAGTCAAATAGGCAAAATTTCGAGCTCCTGTTGCTACCTAGAAGCTCAGTCAAATTGCCCAGAGATTTGGTCAAACTACCTAGTCAAACAACGGTCAAACTGCCTAGAACATACTTGGTCAAATGGATTAGAATCTCGATAAAACTACGGTCAAATAGATTGCTCAAAATTTACTCAAACTTCCCATAAAATATCGATCAAACTCTGCCGAGAACTTGATCAAACAACTCAGAAGAATCTTGGTCAATGTTGGTCAAATAGACTCTAAAAGAGCTCGGTCAAACTTCAGAGGACTTCCTCCTCTCTTGCACATGTGAACAAAAGAATAAATGTTTTCATGATGATTTGAATTGATGCCAAATAAAGGAGGTCGAATGTGTATATATAGTGGTCAACGGAGGTGGGTTTTGACCAAGGGTCACACCCATTTGCATGATGGGGCTAACCCAACTTTCTGGAGCCTAAATGAGCTCATAAATAATATTTTTCTTTCTTTGATTTTGGACGATTTGTGTAGTTGGGGAATACCGATCGCAACTACCCAAAAATCAATAGGGTTTTCATAATGCTTTCCTTTGACATTAGTGGAAACACCATCATCCAACTGAACAACTTTTGAGAAGGTGGCATCAAAGTGAGTGTGGGTGAAGGTTGCTATCTTTTGCTACTTGTCATCTTTGAAAACAACAAGATGCCTCTTTTAAAGAGTTCCTTATTTGTGTCCTCATCAGTTGAGTTGTCATTGTGAGGGCCAATAGGAGATTTATGCTTTCTTGGTCGACCCATTAACTTGTGAATACCAATGGGTCTACCAAATGTGGGGGAATTCTGAATGCTTCCCTTTTCAGGGTTTCTACATCTTAATAGTCAAGATTTTGGGCCTTATGGAGCTTAGGGTTCCGTTGAACTAGAAAGAGAACATGAATATCCATCACAATAAGGTTGGTCACAACCTTGGGGATGAACAAATGTTTCAGGTGAAAGCTTTGCAAAGTGAGACAAGGAGTACAAGGGAGGAATCTGGGTTGAAGGAGGGGAATGGCACCCCAGAGGACAAGGAAAATTAGAGACCAAATAAATCTGAAATGCAAGTTGAAAACCGAGAGTGCAAGGGTAGCTTCCTTTAAACATTACAGGTTTGATCTTTCCATGTTGAAGGGAAATTTGCCAATGGTCTTGAGAATATGAGAATCTTGTGAATATCATGATTGCAAAGATGGATCAACCTACCTTCTAGCCGCAAGATGATGTATTATGTATTGTTAGAAGAAATAGGACATGAAGCCTATGTCGTGTGGAGCACCCCTCGACAAATGCTTTGATGCTAAAGTGCACTTCCTTTTGGGAGTGCACTCCCTTGCTGAAAAAATAATTCCTTCTCCATCTCTAGAGCATTGCTCCTATGTGTGAGTGTGAAATTGGCCTCTCTTTTTTCTTGGGGGAATGAAGACAAGGTTCCAAAAGCTTGGTTTAGGCATGGCTAGGGTTCCTTCGTATATTCAAACACTCATTCACTCGATTTGCTCTCATTTTATTTCTTATTTCACTCATCTTTGCTAAAGTTTTGATGGGGTTGTTTGTTAGTTGTTGCGCAGTAGACCCATGAGAGCTAGAAAGAAAGATACTAAAGTTATTGAAAACGTCCCTCCCAACTCCCATAAATGTCGTTCAACTTTTCGGAAATGGAAATGCGTAAGATTCGCTAGTGAAATGCCATGGAAATGTTTTTAAAATTATTATTATTTTTTGTTTAAAAAAGTTATTAATTTGTTGTTGTTGTTGTTTTTTTTTTAAATATATGTATACGATTTAGAATTGTTTATTTTTAAATGAAACAAAAATATGTTTTTATAATTTTAAAAATATGAAGAAAAGTTAGTTTTTTTTTTTTAAATTTATTTATTTAATTTAAATGGTTTTACTAACAAATTGTATTTTTTTTTTTTTAAAATTTATTTCATAGAAATTAATTTTCGAATAATTTTAAATTTATATTGGCAAACTGAAAAACAAATCTATTAATTAGGATATGTGTTTTTTAATATATATATATATATATATATATATATATATATATATATATATATATATATATATAAGGAAGATGACATCAAAGAAGATTTCTGTGAATGTTTCTGGACCAAGGGCTGCAATTTCCAAATCTAAAGTTGCAGCTGGACGCACAATGGGTACTGTTGGACGCACTATGGATACTGTGGGACGCACTAAGAATATTGATGAGCATTATGAAAACTGTTGAACACAAAAAAATTGAAAAACGTAATAAAAGTCAAGCAACTGGCCCATCGAGTTCAATCAAGTTTTTTTTTTTTTTCTCTCTCTTCTGAATGGAAGAACACAAAGAAAATAAATAAAACAGATTTTTCATGGTATCTTGAAGACAATGAAACCGATGATGGTATACATATCTATCTCTTTTGTGATATGATTCACTTAGGTGAAGCATATCAGGTGATGGACAGAGTACGAGACATATGTTTGGTTCCGAATACAAACACTTTATGTTCTTGCAAGAATGGCTAATAAACGTGGAAAGCTTAGATATCGTCTATCAAAGGTCAAGTATGACACATATGAAACACCTACAAAGTTGTGTGCAGAAATCACAAGCAACATTGCAAATAACATTGTAATTATGTTTATTTATATTTGTGTTATGCATTATTGTAAGGATCATTCAATTTTGTATAAATTATTGATCATTGACATTTTATTTTGTTTTACAGGATATTTTGTTTCACAAGATTTTGTTGAGCCTATTTCAAACTTGATTAAGGGTATTTATTATATGGAGCTAAATGTTCTGACTATGATTAAGACTTTCCACACATAAACAGAAGAAGAAAGGAGAATGAGGCAAAGACCAATAGCTCATGACACTGTAGTAGTTCAAAGAGGGGATCAACGAAGACTCACTAAGGTGGGACAATCTAGTAAACCTAAACATGTTTCTTTTGAAGATGTGGAAGATGAATCTGAAAATTATGTTAGCAATAGTGAGGAGGAGATTAGAACTGTTGTGCAAAAGGAGAAAACAAATCAAATACCAAAAAGAAAATGGGCCAAAGGTGTCTTTCTTCTAGGTAATGATGAAGAGCTTGTTTATAAAAAAAGTGATTCGTTAACCAGTAAGAAGAAGAAATCAAATGTTGGTCAACCTGTAAAAGTCATGGGTAGCAATGACGAACAAACTGAAAGCTCTAAAGGAAGCAAAGAAACCATAACACCAGTGTCGAGTTAGAGGATGAAATTATTAAAACAAAACAAAATGCCATTTGATTTGAGTTGAGGAAGAATAAATCAAATTTTTGGTGGCCAAACATTTGAGCTTAATGTCAGCCAATTCTATAGGCCAGATGAAGGACAATCTCAATATCAAATTAGAAAGGTACATCACCTACATGTACATAATCTGAAAACATTGTCCAGGTTCAATCCATATGCGCATGTGGTGGATTATGTGGTTCTTGTTGATCCACGTCAGGTTCCCAACAAACAGACATTTGACAAGACACAATGTTTTGATTATAAATATTATGTAATTGGAGGGAACCATTCGGTAGAAACTAAAAGACAGTTGATTGAGGAATATTCCAATAACTATCTTTTCCAAACAGTGAAATGCATCATTTACACTGATTTAACCGAAACATAATCAAAGTTATTGGCATGGGATCATGATGCAGATAATGAGTACAAAATGAAAATGAATTTCATCCAAAGGGTCATATTTATTCATAATGAATTAATGTGGTGGGAATAAGGCAACAATCAATCTAACCCTTCAGAAAGAATGTTTAATGGAAACAGATTATCAAATTGATGACAAAATGAAATCAAAAGATGGCAAAATGCATTCAAATATATTCAGAGGCATGTATAACATTTTTCAGTTGGCATTTAAAATTGGGGAGATATGGGAATTGATTGATGAGATTTTTGAGCGGTGGGAGAATATTTCCATAAAAAGTAGAAGGTTAAAAAGTGTAGACCCATAATATGTACCAACAGTAAGACATGCCCTAAAATGAAGCAACTTCCAGAGGATATGACTATCACACCTTGGAGAACAATGCAAGGAGTGAAGGATGATAAACTAGTCAAATCAGTACTATCCCGTGTAAAGTCAGGTGAATTATCAATGGAGGAAATGTGCACAAAATTTCAAAAGTAAGTTTGTTGAATTATTTGTACATCTCTTTTGATTATAATTTTCTTTTAAATAAAACATGGTGTTGGTAGAATCTGTTATACATCTCACTATATTAATAATTTTAACTTTATTTATTCAGTCAGAAGATTTATATGAAAATATAAGAACATAGCGTTAAAATGTTGAATGAAGACAGTTGGGATGATGTGCGCAACTACCTAGAATCAAGTTCTACAACAACACTTAAAGTTTTTTTATATTGCATTCAATAAGGTATGTTGATTTATACATTCATTTTATTCATATGTAAACTATTTCTATTTTATTACTTATACATATATATTTTCTATATCATTAAAGATGTCGAAGAAAGATGCAAATGGAGTAGCAGATATTTTCAAAAGCTTTAGTGAAAAATTAAGTTGGAAAAGATGAGAAAACAACGTCTTAAGAATGTTGAACTTGATCCTACTCTTAATCATTTCATTTGGAATGGGCTCGACAGTATCCAATATCAAATAATACCAAGTGATTGTGAAGACATTGCAAAACTCATACATAAAAGGGAATATGGCCTAGTTATTGCAGATATTCTTCATGGTTTCAATTTCCCAAACATTGAATATGATAGTGAACCATGTACTTATCAAGCTTTTAGTAAAGTGGTTACGAGCTTTCAAGAAGTCACAACATCACCACTTTTGATATTTGTGACATTTCATTGAGGCACACACTTTGCAATGTTATTAACAAACTTCAAGGGAAAAACAAATTCAAGGATGCAACTTACATGGTAAGACATTGGAATTGTATGTTCGATTAATGTTAGATTTTTTTTATTTATGTACAATTTAATTGAACTTTAACTATGTTATGTTACAGGAAGAAGTCAAATCTTGTTTGTTCCGAAGATCAACCTATTATAAATGATTGTGAGTTCATCCTTGTTGAATGTTGGACAAAAGAGGATATCTATAGGCCTATTCTTCTTAATCAAGTAGATGGGAAGAGTCATAGTCAAGTACTAGTTCATGATGTTGTTGTAAGAAAACTAACATATGAGGAAAAAGATTCAAAACGAGATATGGTTAACATTTATAAAAAACCACAAGCATTGATTAACTATCTTATAAATCTATGTTCAAATGAAGGAGATTGAGTTTTGGATTTATTCTCATGTTCAGGTAAGTTTTATTATATAAAATTGAATTTAAATATTTTATTTTTTTGTTTTTATGTGTTTATGCTAATTTGCTTAATTATTTCTTTTGTGCTTGATGATTAGGTACAATGCTAGCATGTTGCCTAAAAAGAGAATAAATTGCATTTCTATTAAGAAAGACCTAGTGCAATGCAAATTTATTAAACAAAGAATTAATGCTCTTCAATTTCTTCTAGATGCAATGCAAGAAGTTGATTTGAGGTAAGGGGATTTTAATGAATCACGTGTGGCAAAAAAGGCAAAAGAAATTCAACCACCGTCATATGGAATGATTGAAAAATGACATTTGGAAGATTTGCAGACATGAAAGATCCATTAGAAGATGACAATGACCAAAATGAAGCAGAAAATGTTGCGGAAGAAGACATTAATGATGTTCTAGAAGATATTGAACATCGATTAGTTGATATTATGGATTAACTTTAAGTTATGCTTGCAAATAAAGCTCAAATTTGAAAGCTATTAATTGGTTTTACTTGTAATGTTTAGGCTTTGATATTTTATGAGAAGAATCCTTATTTTTTTGTAAAAAAACGTGTGATTACTATTAATTTTCGACATAAAATTCATTAAAAAAAAATGCCATTTTTTAAAAGTTTTTTTGTTAAGATTTTCCCAAAAAGTCTTTTATTTAACATGTTTTTTTTAACAAAAGCCTCAAAATGTGTATTTTTTTCATTGTATTTATATTGAAAATGTGTATTTTTTTGTCATATGATTAAAAATTTTGGTTTTTTAGTGACAATTATTTGATGTACATTGAAATATTAATTAACAATACATAAACATATAGAAAATCCTAGCTTTAAAATATTGACATTTTTTTATTTTTATTTCTATTAACTATGTGAAAAAATGAAGATTTCATTACCAAAAAAAAGAAAAAAAGAAAAGAAAAGAAAAAAAACAATTACATATATACACTTAAAAGTAAACATCTCATGGAAGAAGAAGACATTAGAAAATTTAGTGTTAAAAACAAACCTCTAAAAAAATAAGGTGATTCTACATCACCACTTTTCAAAATCGACATGAAAATCATTACATAAAAAAAAAGTCGTAAGAAAATTTAAAGTGCCAAAATTAGTTCCATAAAAAAATTGGTGATTCTGCATCACCACTTTTCAAAATCGGGTGCTTATTTTGCTACCTCAAAAAAACGAGTATCAGGTAATTTTGTCGTTTAATCTGTAACTATGCTAATCCCATACTTGTTTGCTTTTAACTTTTTTCCCATGTGTTGTAAACTACTATATTTACCACGTTGAATGCTTGATTGCTCTCTTCTCCCACTCTTTCCTATTTCTCCTTCTCCATTAATATATTGTAGACAACAAGTTGTTCTCAAAATTCAACAAGTATGGTGGGTAGGTCAATGCGGTATATCCTTTCGGATCCATTTTTTATTATGATGGTGGTGTTGGAATGTCAAAATATTGTTGATGATGAGGAAGAACTAGAAGTAGGCACCACATACCATGGAGAGGAGGAAGAAATGGAAGGGGATGATAGTAATGAAAATGGAAGCGATGATGGATAGAAACCCAAAGAGAGCTCACTACACTTGTGGAAGTACGTGTCAAATCTTGGGGGAGGGAAAGGGTTTGGAACCACAAAATTTATATGCTCCTATTAATGCACAACTTACACAAGTTCATATACCTATGTGAGAAAATATCTTAGTGGGATTATGCCATGGGATGAGGGTAAGACTATATAGGAGTCAAACCTTCTGAACATGTGCTTGTCAAAGATAGAAACAAAATACAAGAAGGAAGGAGGCATCACAAAATAAATCCAAAAAATCAATGGTTGAATATGAGAGTCAAGCCTCTAGCTCACAAAGAGTATTCAATGGTCGATACCCATATCCCCATTCTAGTGGATTCTTACTTGTGCGTTAGGGGCATAGAACAATATGGATTTCTTTAACCAATGTTGTAGGGATGATGTGGATGCAAATTTTTTTAGGTTTCAAGTTTCTCTATGCATGTGTTGTACCATTCAATTTTTTTTTCTCACACTCTTGGCATGAAATGGTACAAGCCTTGAATGGTGCTCCAAACGAATACAGGAGCCTTGGGTGTGACTGTTGAGAATTTGGTAGGGTAGCGTTTAATTCAATTTTCTTACTTGATAACTGCTTGTGATATACATGTTATGCTTCTATTACTTAGATATTATCTTCATTAGCTTATTATATCTTTCATCAAGTTAATTATCAAAACACAAGAGACACAGAATCTTGGCTTTTCAAGCTAGGGCCAAAACCTCTCCTTCTTGGAGAGTGTTAGGGTAAGAAGTCACTCCTTGATTGCTTAAGGAGTAAGCCTTACACAGTTCATTTCAAATTTTCAAGGGGTTGTTTGAGTGGTGGGATGGCTTTCTCAAAGATTTTGAAATGATTATATGTTCTTTAAGACATTTATGCATTTGGCAAGCTGTGGCAATTATAAATTGTATGGGTAAAAGGTAGTATAGGGAGTAGAGTACACAAGTGGAAGAAAATGAATAGATGGTACCTATTTCAGGAAATATTCCTATCCTAAATCAGTCACACAGCTATGTGGATGACCTTTAACACAAACTTTGTGTATGTTAAACAAACACTTAGAAAATAGATTGCATGTCTAAAGTATTCCACAAATCCTTGATGAAATCTTCACTGACATGTTCTATTACACACATATAACTTGCAGAAAACTGAAAACAGATAATTTACTGTTAAATCTTTTAACATCTTCTCACTCACACTTCACTAGTTGTTGCAATTCATATTTTAGAAGAAATTAACAAAGAAAAAATACACACCACACATTAGATGTTCCTTGAGTCACAAAATCCTCCAACATGAAGCAAAAAGGTTTTTCTATTATTTTCAATCTTCAGGTAGACCAACATCCAACTTGGAAATAGTATTTACAAGTAAACATTAATTCTAACATAGCATATGTGTCAAAAGACATTACATCCTTATCCCCTTGAAATCTAATAGAAATGACAGATGGAGAAAGAAGAAGAGAAGAGCTCTGGGCTAGAATGTTGAGTGTACTGTCATGCTACCCCTTTTTCTGCTGAACTTTCTCCTTATGTCTTAGGTCTTTAATAACCATGTAGCTTCATTTAATAAGACCTCCAACAACCTCATAACTACTTCTCACCATCACTTATATTATCCATTTATTTATGGGTTCTTATCCATCCTTAAGTGGCTCGGAAAAACTTGCTGATAGGTGTCAAAATTCAGTTAAAACAGGTGCTACCGGAAATTCTGGTAAAAACCTGTAACTGCGCAAAATCTAGAATGCTACCGGAAATTCCGGTAGCGCCGTGTTTCTTTTTCAAAATACATAGAAAAACGCTGAAAATTCTGTGCTTACTTGTATTTTATGACACCTAGGTTGCTGTTCAAAATTTATAAGTGATTAGCGAAAAGGGATTAGTACCAAAAACCTTTTTACCTTTCCTCTAAATGTGCTGCAGCTTCAGCCAATTTTTCTAAATCAGTTTTGCTGTCAGCAACCGATGTTCTGGATCTGGTTGCTCTTGTAGTTGCCTCCTTAACAAGGTCTTTGTCCTCCTTAACACCCTTCTGTGTTTTTCTTCTTTTTGAGGGCTCTGAGTGCTTTTCTGAAGGGGTTGGGTTCTTACTTTTCTTCATGGATTTCTCTGGTTTCTTTGTCTTTGAACCTTCAAGTTTCCCTTCAACATCAATAACTTCTGTCAATAGGCTTGACTTGTGAAGAGCCTTGGATTTCAGTCTAAACTTATTTCTCTCTTGTGTGCCTCTTTTTGGTGCTAGAAATAGGTTTAGCTTCTTCCTTCTGCTTCTTGCTACTGATGTCATAACCAACATCCTTAAGTAGCTCTTCATATGATTGGGTAGGCTGATACTCCTTCTGCAAATTTTTCTGAATAGGTACTTCTAGAATTTCTGGTAACACTTGTGCTTTTGACTTATTTGCTGTTGCAGACCTCCCTCTTCTGGCTCTAGTGTATACATTTGGAAATGGAGGAACAGGGGGTACTATCTTCATGGACTTGGGCTTGCTTGTTGAGGAGTTCTCTCATTTTTCCACTTTTCTTTCAGTTTTACATGCATAAACTTTCTCTTTCTTACATTTGGCCTTCTTATGAATATTTTCTTTCTAGGCCTTTCTTTTTGTTCTTCTTTTTGTAGGTTGAGGGTTTGACCGTGGAACTGGAGGAGTAGGTGCAGGTTGGCATGCCCTATAGAACAGAAATTGGTCCCAAGTCTAGTTTTTCTTTTTCAAATCTTCTTCAACCAGAACTTTTATCAAAGCTTGATGGTACAAGCTATACTCCGAAACATCATTTTGGCTCTGAACCCTTGCTGACATCTTGGTCAAGCTTTTCACCAAGAAAAATGGCAGATACAATGAATTCATCCCTGCAATATGAAATAGAAACCTCATGTGATAGAGGAATACCATTGTATACCTCCTTTCACATGTGAGGTATATCTTGATAAGTTTGATTTCCTCTGCCCAGTCATTCTTAATGTAGCTGCTTGGTATGCCTTTTGCCCAGTTTGGATCTCTGTGAGCATCCTTGAGGAAGTTGTTGAGATCACCTCCTGTGATAACTTGTCTCTTGAACCACCTTTCTCCTTCTTGAGGAAGTTTAAAGGCTTCTGCAATGGAATCTTCATAAACCTGCAAAGTGAGGCCATAAATTATAGCCTCTTGTCCATTAAAAGAATTAACAAACTCTAGAGCAACTCCTGAATGTGAAGTTCCCAACCTGGTGCAAAGATGATACCATCTTGACTACATAAACTGAGTTTTCACCCTCGAATTAACATTGACCAAATTTGCACCTTGTGGCTCTATTCGATTTATCTTACCACCTGTTTTAGTCATCTTCAGAAAAATAATGACTATGTTTTCTGCAGATGATAGGTGGAAAAATATGAGGATTTTAGCTTACAGGTGTGGCATGTATTCTTCTCTGGGATCTTGTCTGAAATCCAGACTCCTCCAACTAAAACTTTCAACAAGTTCAAAATCAATAGCTTAGACTTCAAATGAAAAAATTCTTGTTTTTTAGGTGGTTTTAAAACTAACTCTTGGTTCACCACCCCATGCAAATCACACTCCATCATTAAAAATCTTCATGATCATGATGTGCACCATGTGACACACCATCACCACTTTCAATTGGTTGCATTCTCTGTATGGGATCTCCAAATAGCTTATGGAGAGTGTCTTTGATGATACACAGTCACCTCCGCAAACTGTGTTGTTCATTGGACGGAATTTCCGAGAGCACTGTTGTGTGGCCAGTAGAGCGGTTATGGAGTATGGTGTAATCACCACGATCTCTCTAACTCAGCAAAACACGTACCTAAACGTATGGATCACTGACTCGGTGTAGACAGGCATGGCTGGCAACCGTTCGATCATTAACTGTGGATTGACACATGTGGCATAACGTATACAACGACTTGACTCAAACTAACTAACTGAAATACGACACCTCTCATTAGATCTTAAAGGATTTAAAAAAAGATTTAATGCGTATTAACCCTACAACACGTGGTATGACTAAAGCAGATGCGCTTTTTTGCTTTATTTAAAAAACATAGTATGCTTCCGGAAATTCCGGCAGCATCGGAAATAAAAATAAAAAGACAGAAACAGGAAATAACAGACTGTCCGAAAGGCTTTTAAAAAACCGGTGCTTCCGGAAATTTCGGTAGCGCCCAAATTTTTTGAAAATTTTGAAAATTTTGAACTTTAATTCTAAAATAAAACCATGAAATGGACTCATGACTTAGCAAGAAACTGTGTTAACAGAGAGGAAAATCTGATAGTAATTCTTCTTCTAGATCTTCAATTGACAAGTACTATGACCATGACACAGACCCTTGACACCAGTATGCCTACAAGACCTTGTCATTGCCCTTTCTTAGCTCTTTATGTTGATCTTCTTTTTTGCACCGTTTTGCACCAACACTAGGGAACTCGATCCCTAGTCTAACAACCCTTGACAATCTATTCCTTTCTTCCTTCTTCAGATCTATACTTGGCCTCCTAGAGATCTTCTTTCAGTTCTTCTTTATACACACTTGATACACCATATCAATGTCTCTTTCTTATAGTGGAAACTCTCCTTTATGATGTGTATAACTTTGATCCTTTTCTAAGCTATCTCAGATCAAGACATATGCTTATATTGTCTCTCTTTGCACACCTTGCAGTCCCTTTCTTTACGTTGTATAGTCTTCTTACTTCGCATTGATTTCAACACTAGAGTGTGGACTTGTTTCATACTGTAACAACCCTTGACCTTCCTCGCACTGGATTGCAGACTATACTTTGCACTTCTTCCAGAAAACTTGAACGAAATGTAATAGACTCGAGACAAAGGTATAATATCCTTCCTTTTCTTCGATGTTTTATCCTTGTAGATTCACCCCAATTGTAGCCTTTAATCTACACTTTAATCTCAGACCATGATCTGAATTGATGGTCTACAAATGAGGCCACAATTTGTCCATTTATAGAGGCTATCGCCTTTGTCCCAGGCCGACCTTACCAAGGAATATATTCAACATATTTGAGCCGACTTTACAAGGAGAATCTCCATCATCTTCTAGGCCGTCTTCAAGGAGTGCTTTGACAATGTCTTTGGAGCATACAATTACATCAATGATTGTCCTTTATAAATGTAACAACACTTCATATACATGACTCCGAATTATATATTTATGACAAGGTGACAAACCCCTAAATACATCAAGAAGTCGTCTTTGACCTACAATAAAAACTCCTTGCTCATGAAACCCATGAGTCAAGCATTTACAAAATACATTTTATTATCTTTGTCTTATTCATTACATAATTTCATAATTACAAGTCATTATGAAGACCGAACCTAGTTACACTTTCCAACACTCCCTCTTAACTAGGGAGGTATTCATAATGGTTCATGGTCACTCTCAATATGAAGAATCTCATAAGAAGAATTTGATTGGTAATCATCTATTATAGCATCATATTATCCAACATTGTCACAATGCAAGGCCTTGAATAACAACTCCATCTCTCCACGAGACCATGAGATACAATGCTGGCGAGACCAATGATTATAGACACCTTCATCATTGTCTCCAAGGTACATGCGCCACCTGGATGTTCACCAAGTATGACCTCTAAGGAATATGCTTATCGGGATAGCTAATCCTCAAAGAATATCCATCCTTTCACGACTACTCTTTCCATAGATGCTCTAATACATCCCAAAAGAGTATCAGATGCCAAATGATTACCCAATCCCGCATTTTGTCTTCCATGTGAAGACCAAAATGATGTGTTTATTTCTCCCTCTCAACTGGGGAGAACATATTCCACAGAGGATTGCACTTATACAAAATGTAACTACACTTTCTTCTTGGCTTAGGAATTACGAAGTTTCTTTCAAGTAAGAAACTTATTACCAGACTCCCTCTTAACCAGGGACTTGTAGCAGCAATGAAGATAACATCCAACTGCTCATGAAGGACTCCTTCCGTTGATGTCATGAATTGGGGAGCCTTCAACTTCAGGATCTCTTCATAGGGCACAAATTATCCATCACTTTCATCCATGAGTCATATCTTCAGAAAGTGATCCATCAATCTTCTCATCTAGTCTAGCTTCATGTCATGTTGCTCTTCTTCGGACCATATTTCTTTCAAGGATATTTTATCCTGCCATATGGTTATCAATTGTTGAAGACATAGACTTCCCTTTGGCAACCCTGCATAATCTCATCAAATATTGATTAATTATAAATATGAACTTTTAAATCAAAAGTTACCTTGGTGATGATCTTTCACCATGACATCTTCTTTTAGGCATCGACATCCTAGATTGACACATCTCCTAAAGATATGTATTGTCAAGGGTCTCCATATTTTCCGGACTTCTATCAGAGTCTAAATATTTTCCCAGGAGATTTTTCTAGTCAAGTCTTCTTCCATGGTGGTACTTCCCATGATCTCTTTCCTTCTCTTTCTCCACACAATTTTGTTTCATTCCTAGGAAATTCCAATGTGCAGCTTCTTGATAATATACAATCACCTCATATTCCATATGAGGACATATCATGTTGATTTCATCTGGTGTGGCAACTTGTGCATCGAAAGAGTTTATACTTTCTTTGATCATACTTTTTAAGATAGAAGTATACTACCTGCAACCACATGACATGACTACATAGCATCCAATGTCAACATATATATATATATATATATATATATATATATATATATATATATATATATATATATACCTCATTCTTTTCCTTTTGAGTCATCCTGCAGCAGGTTTCCTTAGAACGAAGAATTTCATTCCCTTGACTTGCTTTATCAATATGTCATCATATCCTAATCCCAAACTTCTTCAAGTTAGAATTCTCAAAGAAACCTTTTGCTTTCTTTCTAACCAGTGAATCCAAAGAGGATTCCATTAGAAAATGTTATCACCTATTTCTATATTGATTATTGAATGATGAATCTTGATCTAGATGACTTCCTTACATAAATGTTATTTTCAGTGAGGTTCCCAGGAGCCATTTTTATAGCATAGATGTCACAGGGATGTTTTAAACATCCTCCTATGACTAGTGCTCCTCCTTCAATGCTTCCCTCATGATGCCAATTCTAAAGAGATGCATCTATCTAATATAGAATGCTTCCTAACATACTATTTTTCAACCTGACAGATACCTCTTAAAGAGGAAGATGATCTCAACCATAATAGAGATCTTTCACTTCTTCTTTCTCAGGCTTCTTTGACTCTGGTTCTTCCATTTTCCCGATGTTATGGGCTTCTTCCTTTTTCCTCTTGTCCTCATTATATTTGGGACACTATTTTATTACATCCATAACATCGTATCTTATCCATGTTTCTCCTTTTCTTCTGAGTACCAAAATTATCGAATCTTCCCTTTCTCCTTGACATGGCAGCATAGGCTGGATTCTCTTCATTTGATCCTATGTCCACTTTTATATTTTAACGTTGTCTCTTCTATCTTACAAAGAGACAATAGATGCTGGAATGATGTTGCTTCTTTCTTTCCATAGATACTTGAAGTGAAGTTTCCCCATCCTTCCGGTAGAGCATTCAACACCACTGTAGTCATTTCTCTATCAAACATTACTTCTCTCAATTCCTGCTGTTTATTTCATACTTCATAAAGTATGAAGTTATTCCTTCTCTTAATATCTTCAACCCATATAGTTTTATCTCAGAGATATTACTTTTCCTGCAGTAATTCCTGAGAATAGCTCCACCAATTTGTCATGTATTTCTTTTGAAGATTCTAGTTTTGATACACAGGGGATGAGAGAGTCCTTTATGGATTCCATAAGAATCCTCTGGGCTCTTATGTCTCCCTTCGTGTATTTGTCATGACTTCATTCTTAATAAGATTTAGATCTGTCCTTTTCTTCCATGCAAGAAAGTTTGAAACCCCAACAAGTTTGTTGCTTTCTTTGCAAAAAGACATTTTGACAGATTCATATGAAGTCATAAAAAATACTTACTTGAGTAGAAGCTTCTCTTCTTCTATCAACTTCTTTGTTGATGACGATGTAAATAGTAGCAAGATCTCCCTCTTATATTAGCTTCTTCAATAGTGGTGAATGAGAGCTGGATCACCTTGAATCCTTGATGATGATGACGATCAAGGATGGCTTGATGATGACTTCAAGAATTCTGATTTGATTTCAACACCAAATAGTTGTTGATGGCTTCTACATGATGTCCTTCTTTATGTATAGGTCCTTGATCTTGATGTCTTTCCCATTTCTGTAAACTGCCTCTTTAGAACTGAATGTAGATCTCTGACTTTTTCTTTGTTTCCTTCTAGAAAACTGATCGTTGATCTCTTGGTACTTGAGCGTCTTCTTGTCAAATAGCCCTTTCTAGCACCTTAGCTCTGATACCATGTTGAGAATTTGGTAGGGCGGAGTTTAATTCAATTCTCTTACTTGATAACTGCTTGTGATATACTTGTTATGCTTCTATTACTTAGATCTTATCTTCATTAGCTTATTATGTCTTTCATGATGTAGGAATTTACAGGGTAAGTTACTTGGATCAAGAACCAAAGGTCACCGCTCACAAACAGATCACATAGTAGTACACCAGTGTTATCACATGGTTAAAACCCTCGAAGAGAGAAACAGTCCACGGCCTGAGCCAATGCGGACACTTCAGGAAATTTATTAATATGAAAAGAAAAGTTACATATGTTTCTCTCATAAACGGTTACCGGACAAACGACCCTCCATGCTCTTTAAATAGAGATCATGGACCAATCAGGTGTTAAGTCACGGATCAAGTGTCGTTAATACCGAGGAGAGGGTGAACCATCGGATCACTACAAATCGTGACCGTCTGATTATAAGTTACAAATGTACATAGTAGAGAATCACACTTTACCTAGACTAAGTTATTCTTAACTATTTCCAATGTGTCGGAATATCCTAACGTCTCCCCTTAAGAACAACTTGGGATAGGATTGAAGAATTTACAAAGGTGACATAAAAGGAGCCTATTTCCTATGTGTCGAAATATCCTAACATCCCCCCTTAAGAACAAATTGGGATAGGATTGAAGGATTTACATAAGTGACACAATAGGAGAAGGAAGGAGGAATTAGAGCCTATCCCCCCTTAATGACAACTTTCCTGAACTCCAAGCATGGATCGAAGTTTGGTAAACTTCGCTTCTGTGAGAGCCTTCATAAAGATATCGACTACTTGATCATTTGTTGGACAGTATTGCACTTCAAGAACACAATCATGAATGAGATTTCTGATGAAGTGTATGTGGAGTTCAATGTGTTTCATACACTGATGCTAAACTGGATCTTTACATAGCTGAATGGCACTCTGATTATCACACCAAAGTGTAGTTGGATGCTGTTAATGAAGACCAAATTCAGACAGGATTTGACGAAGCCACATGGCTTCCTTGCTGGCTTCAACTACACCGCGATACTCTGCTTCGGTCGAAGAAAGAGACATGGCACTTTGTTTCTTACAAGACCAAGTAACAGGTCCTGAACCAAGAGTGAATACATATCCTGCAATAGACTTTCGATCATCAGGGTCACCAGCCCAATCATAATCAGTGAAACCAATCAATAATGGAGATGCCCCTGCACTGTAATGAATGCCAAACTAAATTGTACCTCAAATATATCGAAGTATTCTTTTAGTTGCTTTCCAGTGATTTTCATGAGGTTGGTGCATAAACCGAGCGATAAGACCAACGGCAAAGGAAAGGTCGGGACGAGTATGGGTTAGATATAGAAGTTTACCAACAAGTTGGACTGAGAAAGGGTAATACCTTCTTTGGATTGCAAGACTTGAAAACCAAGGAAATAATGCAAGTGTCCTAACTCTGTCATTTCAAACTTATTTTTGAGGCTAGACTTCACATGGTTTATATGGTTGGGATCACTACCAGTAAGGATAAGATCATCAACGTAAAGAAAAAGGATGGTGAAGGACTTACCCACTTTCTTGGTGTAGACAGTGTTGTCAGAATTACACCTAGAAAAGCCATTATCTAATAGAAACCTATCCATTTTGGCATACCAAGCCCGAGGAGCTTGTTTGAGACCATAGAGAGACTTCCTAAGGCGACAAACAAGGCTGGAGTCATTTTAGATAAAGCCAGGGGTTGTTCCATGTAGATTTCTTCATGAAAATCTCCATGTAAGAAGGTAGATTTAACATCCATCTGATGGAATTCCCATTTAAAGGAGGCAGCAAGGGAAAGAACAAGGCTAATAGAATTCATTTTGGCAACAAGGGAGAAGGTTTCAGTATAGTCAATGCCTTCAACTTGTGAAAATCCTTTAGCAACAAGGCGAGCTTTATGTCTATCCACTTTTCCATATGGTCCAAACTTTGTTTTGAAAACCCATATGCATCTAACAAGTTTTCTTCCTTTTGGAAGAGGAACAAGATCCCAAGTATCGTTTGCCAATAAGGAACGATATTCTTCATTCATAGCTGCATCCCAATTTGGATGACCAGAGGCTTCTTCAAAGGTTTCTGGATCAGGATTTTCTGGAACTTGAGCCAATAAGGAAGAGGCTCTTTCGAACTAAGAACGTGTACATCGTCAATCGGCAGGGTCACATGCAAGAGAACTTGCTGCATTCCGAGTAGAGCGGACCCATCTTGGAAGCAGTGGAGTAAAAGGAATAATTTCCAGAGGTGGAGGAGGATCGTCATCCTCGCTGTCATCATCTGAATTAGAAGGAATGCTATTAAAAATAGAAGAGAGAGGGAGAGGTGGCACATATGCCGAATCAGGCTCGAAGGCCAAAGCTGGCACACCCGTTGAACTAGGCTCGCAGGCCGATATATTTTCATCAAATTTTACATCTCTTCTAATGATTATATTTTTGGATTTTGGTTGAAGAAGTCTATAACCTTTGACATCTTCAGAATATCCAACAAAAATGCATTTTTCACTCTTAGGTTCTAAGGATTTATGTTTCGCATCTGGAATATGGGCCTAAGCATCACTTCCAAAAACACGAAAGTGACTTACATCTGGTTTGATTGAGCTCCAAGCTTCTTTTGGAGTTATATTCTTTAAAACCTTAGTAGGAGTGCGATTTACTATGTAATTTTCACAGTTAATTGCTTCTGCCCAAAAATTGAGACTAAGTCCTTTAGTTGAAGCATACAATTAGCCATGTCTTTTAAGGTGTGATTCTTCCTTTCAGATACACCATTTTTTTGTGGAGTGTATGGAACGGTATGTTGCAATTGAATGCTATGCTCAGTGCAGAAGTTGATAAATTTGTTGCTAACATATTCTCCTCCATTGTCTGATCTTAACTTAAGAATTTAATGTCCAGATTGTTTCTCAACGAAGGCCTTAAAGGCCAAGAACATGTTAAAAACTTCACTCTTGAGTTTTAAGAAGTATACCCAAGTGCGTCTGGAAAAATCATCAATGAAAGTTAAGAAGTTCTTGCAACCAGAGAAAGAAACAACATGAAGTGGACCACATAAATCAATGTGCACAAGCTGCAAAGGGGCCGAAGCGTGCCAAGAGGCATGTTTTTCAAAACTATCCCGGTGATGTTTTCCAAGTACACATCCGGAGCAAACACCATCTCAGCAAGATACCATAGGAAGGCCTGTCACCATATTTTCCTTACATAGAGTTTGAAGAGAGCGATAGTTTAAGTGACCAAATTGCTAATGCCAAAGTTTGCTCACATCATCATTATGAGCAACAAAAACGGAGGGAAGATGGGGTGACCCAAAGTTTTCAAACTTATACAACCTTATGGAATCATCAACAATGCCAGTAGCTAATATATGTCTAGGATCTTGGAGGTCCTTGATTACAACATCATGAGGTGAGAATTCTACTATTTTCCCTTCACCTGAATGAGTTATCTGATAAACAGAGAGAATGTTGCATGACAAGGTAGGAACACATAATACATCATTAAACTCACCATTATCTAGATGAATGGTTCCAGATCCTACAACACTAAGAGATCTATCATCACCAACATAAATATGTTTGGTGTTACAATCATTTAAAGAAGAAAACATGGCTTGATTTTTGGCCATGTGGTAAGAAGCTCCAGAATTAATGAGCCACTCATGAGAATGAGAAGAAGAAGATACATTTAATGCATAACCAGATCTTGATGCTTGATAACCACAAGCAGAAAGTGCCATTCTGAAGATGAAGGTGAAGAGTGCTCTAAATTGATGTTGTGCTTCTTCATTGCTTCTTCCAAGGCTTCCATCTTCTTAAAACATTTGGACTCTATATGGCCATCACAATTACAAAAGTTGCAATGTCTATTTGTCTTCTTCCCTTTGTTTTGATTTGCCTTATCGTTTTGGTGAGTTTCTTTTTCAGTTTGCAGCTGAAATTTCTTAGGACCCTTGTTTGGTTTCAGACCATACTTTTTATGACACTGCTTCTTGGGATTCTTTTGATATGATTATTGTTGGGATGCTAGGGCTTTCTTAGAAGCGTTTCTAGAAGTGATAAGACCAAGGTGTAAGAGTTTTTCTTGTTCTCTTATCAAAGAATCGCAAAAGGCATCAAAAAATGGGTTCTTGTAGGTGGTTCTTTAAGAAATGATGGCTTCTCTAGTGGAATGGAAAGCGGAAACAAATACAGAGTATGCAGGGCCAAGCTTAGTAAGAATGCAATAGATGAGGCTACCATCTTTTTTTTTGACCTTACAACCTTCTAAAAGAAGTCTAAGGGTCTTGAATTTGGACAAAAAATCTTTAATAGAGGAGAAATTATTGGGGTCCAAAGTAAGCAACTCATTTTCAAGCTGGTGGGCCCTGATTTGATTTTGAATACCAAAGACAATATTTAGCTTGTCCAGGGCTTCATGAGAGGTGTCAATGTTAAGGATATGAAATCGAAGATCTTGAGCAATGGACATTCCTATCAACCCTTGTGCTTGATCTTGTTTATTTTCCCATTTAGCGACTTTATCATCATCATAAGGTTTAGTTTCTTGGCCTGTGGCTATTCTATAAAGACCTTTACTTCTAATTATATCTACCATGTGAGGTAGCCATTGGAAATAATTGGTGTTGTTGAGAATAATCGGGCATGCACTTTCCATTTAAAAATAAAAAATGAAGCTAAGAAAAGCTGAAACTAACTGCTCCAATGGAAATATCTTGAAAAATTAGGCCGTTAAAAAAAAAACGGCTCGAAAAACGACTTTCGGCTTCTCCAAGCCCAAAAATGTTCAGAAATAGTAGATCTAGAAAATAGCAGTCGCATGCAGTCAAACTGGCTTCGGATTTTGATCAACAACGGATGCGGCCCTCAAAATAGCTCTGATACCATGTAGGAATTTACAGGGTAAGTTCCTTAGATTAAGAACCAAAGGTCACCGCTCACAAACAGATCACAAATCAGTACACCAGTATTATCACGTGGTTAGAACCCTCGAAGAGGGAAACAATCCATGGCCTGAGCCAACGCGGCCACTTCAGGCAATTTATTAATATGAAAAGAAAAGTTACATATGTTTCTCTCATAAACGGTTACCGGACAAATGACCCTCCATGCTCTTTAAATAGAGATCATGGACCAATCGAGTGTTAAGCCACGGATCAAGTGTCATTAATATTGAGGAGAGAGTGAAACATTGGATCACTACAAATCGTGACCGTCTAATTATAAGTTACAAATGTACATAGTAAAGAAACACACTTTACCTAGACTAAGTTATTCTTAACTATTTCCTATGTGTCGGAATATCCTAACACATGAAGTCAATAATCAAAATACAAGAGACACAAAATTTTGGCTTTTTAAGGCAGGGCCAAAACCTCTCCTTCTTGGAGAGGAAAACACGAAAGTAATTCTTCTTCTAGATCTTCAATTGAAAAGTACCACGACCATGACACATACCCTTGACACCAATATGCCTCCAAGACCTTGTCACTGCTCTTTCTTGGCTCCTTATGTTGATCTCATTTTCTGCACCTCTCTGCACGAACACTAGGGAACTCTGTCCCTAGTCTAACAACCCTTGACAATATGTTCCTTTTTTCCTTCTTCAGATCTATACTTGGCCTCCTAGATATCTTCTTTTGGTTCTTCTTTATACACACTTGATACACCATATCAATGTTTCTTTTTTATATTGGAAACCCTCCTTTATGCTGTGTATAACTTTGATCCTTTTCTGAGCTATCTGAGATCAGGACAGAGACTTATACTGTCTCTCTTTGCACACCTTGCAGTCCCTTTCCTTACGCTATATAGTCTTCTTACTTGATGTTGATTTCAACACTAGAGTGTAGACTTGTTTCATACTATAAAAACCCTTGATCTTCCTCTCACTGGATTGCAAACTATACTTCGCACTTCTTCCACAGAACTTGACCGAAATGTAATAGACCCGAGACAACAATATAGTATCCTTCCCTTTCTTCATTGTTTATCCTTCTAGATTCACACCAACTGTAGCCCTTAATCCACAATTTAATCTCAGACCATGATCCGAATTGATGGTCTACAAATGAGGTCGCAGTCTCTCCATTTATAGAGGCTATCTCCTTTGTCATATGCCGACATAGTCATCTGAGGGTAGGACGACCTTACCAAGGAATATCTTCAACATATTTGAGCCGACTTTACAACGAGCATCTCTAGCATCTTCTAGGTCGTCTTCAAGGAGTACTTTGACAAGGTCTTTGGAGCATACAATTACATCAATGATTGTCCTTTATAAGTGTAATAACACTTCATATACATGACTCTGAATTATATATTAATGACAAGGTGACAAACCCCTAAAGAGATCAAGAAGAAGTCTTTGACCTATAATAAAAACTCCTTGCTCATAAAACCCATGAGTCAAGCATTTACAAAATACATTTTATTATCTTTGTCTTCTTCATGACATAAATTCATAATTACTAGTGATTATGAAGACCAAACCTAGTTACACTTTCCAACAGTGACAAAGCTAGAACCATGGGACTTGACAGGGAAGGATCCTAAATGCATAATGCTTTGAAACAATATACAATTGGTTGGAATGAATATGGGTTATCCATTGTATCAGATGGTTGGAATTTTTTTTAAGGTGGGCCATTGATAATTCTTCTTGGTGTGTCTGTTAGTGGTGCAATCTCCCTTTCATCCCATCAATACTCATATAGTTAAAACACTAGTATTAATATTGTAGAACCCTTAATTAAAACCATTCAAGAGATTGGGTTGTACAATGCCATTCAAGTCATTGCTGATAATGCTACTAATTGTAAGGCAACATGAGTAATCATTGAGGATATGTAACATAATATATTTGGTTAGGAAGTTTGGTTCACACATTGAACCTCTTCATGCATGGTATTATAAGAATAAGGACCATGATTATAAATGGATTGGTGCATTATACAAGATAGGGAAGGCAATGATGAAATTTATTACCTATCATAACATGGCCCTCTACATTTTTTTGTGATCACGCTAAGTTGAAATTACTAAAAATTGCAAAGGCTAGATTTGCTAGTTATTACCTTACCTTTGGGTGCTTTTTGAAGGTAAGAGAGGCATTGGATAGTATGGTCTCAAGTGATTCATAGAAGGGTTTGAAAGAGAGAGTTCCATTTGCATCAAATATACATGAATTTCAGGGGGTGGAGGACACAATGCTTGATGGTAAGTTTTGGCAATATTTTAAGTATGCTTTGCAGTTCACCAAGCCTATTTATAGTATGATTCAATTTGTAGATACCAATTAGTTTATGATTGGAGAGGTGTATGAGTAAATTGGCATCATGATTTGCGAAATAAAAGACATTGTTGAGTTGAGAGATCCAATCTTGCATGATCATATCCATAAGCATTCAAAAGGTGGGATGATATGAATGCTCCACTACTGCTAGATTTTCCAGAACCTAATACCTGGTATTTAATTCCAAGCAACAAATTACTGAAAAAACACGTAGCTATATTCCTAACAAAAATATTTAGCGGAAGCAAATAATGATTTGAATCAAAATGACACAAAATATATTTCTGCCCAACAAATCAATTCATCATTATTAGAATTAAGAACTTACTTGGGATCCCTTTCTAGGATAATGGCCCAATTGAGAAAATACAAATTACAATATTTCAGATATCATCTAGTATATTTGCTCTTTCTTGCAGATCTAGATCTCTAACATCTTTGTGCTGTCTCGAACCCAACACACGACCATTGAGATATAGCTTTCAATCTTGTGTTGTTTTTGTGTGTCTTCTCCTATCCTCAACCTTTATTTTATAACTTTATATTGAGTTAAAAGTCTAACCCTAATCCTAACCCTAATCTCACATTGATTGACGCCCGAGATTAGATCTCGCCTCACTTGAGATCGATAACTAAGATTAAAACTTATTCTCTAAAGTAAATTACTTTACTTTTCCTAAGTTTTATAAGCCAACATTTTGATATGTGCCTTTTCCTATGTTAGAATTAGGCTAAGTTACATTAACAACTTGCTCAACCTAGAGCAAGTGCTAAGGAGTTGTGGGCAAATTTTGCATGGCTAGACTTAAGGCCTGTGCAGAATTACCCGCTCGAGCTACAAAATATCAAAACTCCCTCTTAGTGAGGGAGGTACTTTTGTCCCTTGGATTTGTTTTTGAACCTATATGTGTATCTACTACCTTGGATGCTCCCTTTCAATTGGAAGCCTTCTCTGCTACATGGTTTGGAAAGATCCTTAAAGTTGAACTCCCCTTGGCGTTGTTCCTAGAAGCCTCTTGTTCCTTAATAACCTTCTTGATAGACTTGGAGGAATTTGTCGGCTTCTCCTCCCTACTTGAACCTGAAGTCTGACTCCCTATAAGTTTCTCAACCTTCGAAGCCTCTCGCTTCTATTTCTCTATCACAACAATGCTTCTTACCATTGCTCATGTGCTAAGTCCTTCAAGCCCGACTGTGGGTTTGTATCAATCCTTTGAGACACCCCTGAACTTAGCTGCCAATCCCATAGACTGGTACGATTACCTTCTCTCTCTCTCCCAGGGTTGACCACTGCAAATATTGTTGGAAAATTTGGTGCCATTCTTCATACCGTATTGCTAGATATAATTGCCAACTTGTTGCGACAAATCTCTTTCCCAACGACTCTACACCTTGTTAATAATCCTCTAACAACCCCTTGATGGCCATTGCATCCTGCAACTCCTTGATCATGCAATACGCGGATTACTTCATGTGACACGATCCTCAGTTGCAATCAAACTCTCGCGGGTCTCAACCATGCCTTTGGCACGCTGCCCATATTTGTAGCTACTGCTGCTAGGCTACCTAGTGACTATCCTGGTCGAGTCCTAACACCCTGTCTCTTTTGTTGTTGCTACACTGTTAGGCCTTTGGAACCACGACCCCGTGGAGACCCCCTGTCTTAGTGGTTGGCCTTCTCAACATCCAAACCACACTCCCTTTGATAGTTTGTCGAGAACCCTTTTATTTTTAATTCACATACCTGACAACCTGGAACCTACCTTTGGTTGTTCACTGCAACTTGATTCACTTCAACTTGATTCACTTCAATGGCCTATGTTTCTACTCAGTCGCGGTCGACTGCAATTTCTCTTAGCTACTGGTGGTTGTGTGGCAGGCATACAACTGGGCTATCGACCACCACCAACCATCCCCCCCTTCTTCGCCTGCCACTGCACTCTACTTATGGTTCGAATGCACATGATATAATGCATTGGGTCTAGCTTGAGGTTTCACTCGAATCTAGGCACTTTAATTTGTTCACTATTCTTTAACATTTGGACTCATATACAATGGTGCTTATGTGGGATTAAAGGAACGCTCTATGGCTTTGTTGTTGTCATATGCTTGCACCTGGTGGTTTGGGATTGGCCACGCGCTGGTGGTCCATGTGATGGTCACATGTCACAAATACTTGATAATTTTCAACGGTGGCAATTCATTTAATCTCGTCCTAGGGTTGTGGTTTGATTAAACAAACCCTTGCACTATACCCTTGTTCATTGGTCATTTTACCCTTGATCTGATTTGGTCGTTCCACAAAATGCCGCTATGAGGTTTGAGGGTATCTCTACACATGTTTCCATTTGCAATGGCCATTTGGCCCTCCCCACAATTGTAACCTTACTACTATAGTGCTCGTTGTTTACAAAGGAAGGAGGACCGACTTAGACAGGTATAATTTTGGAATTGCCTTGGTGCATTATTCGCATTTCCCTTCTTCCATTTTTTGTCTTAGGTGTCCTAGTTAACTTTTTCTTGATGATATATTGTAGGTATTGTGATGGGTTATCCGACGCATGGAGGAACCGATAAGGGGAATACACCCCACCGGTGGATTGAGGTTTGGGTTTAAACTTGGGGATTCTTACTCGACGACCTCAAAGGTAGCCTGTCATATGCTAAATTATTATTTTTATTCCGATTTATGGTTCCTTTGGTACACAAACCCCAATTTATATGTATCACCTTTGACTTGGGTTCATGGTTTTGGCGAGGAATTTCTTGGTTATGGCACCAGTGCAGACACAGGTATTTAAGAAGGGTTTTGGCATGACTAATTTCTTTTTCATTTATTTTGGATTTGTGGGGTCACAACCCCTATAGGCACATGCGCTCCAGGATGGGTTTGGGTCCTTGTGGATTCGACCCAAAGATGGTCTCTACTAGTTCAGAGCTTCAAAATTTTCTCTGATGTTTTCTTTTCATATAGTCTTTAGTTTGGTACTTCACTGAGTAGAGACTACATTTATTATTTCTGGGTTTCTTCGTCTGCATCTCTATTAAAATTTAAGCTTTGTTGTGTGTAGGGATGGAGCGCCAATTGCTGTAGTTTTCAACTAGTATGTTCTATCTTACCTATTTTACTCTCTTTCTGTCATTGCAGTGACTACTAGTGTCAGTCTGTTCTGCCTATCGCCAGTGATAAAATGGGCTCGTATCATGTCTTGGTAGGTTCTCAAAGTCAAATTTGTGTCATTTCATTTGGTCTTCAAGGCAAAAATTTGGTCACTGGATAATGTGTCTAGGGCTATTTCCACTCCTTTCAAAAATTTCACATGCTGGTCCTTGTCATCACTTAGTTGAGTGTACCATCTAATAAAGATCATCATCATCACTTCAGTCAACATCATCATGGTTTTCATTCATCTCAGTGTCACAATTAGGTCATTAGGGTTAAGGTCACCAAAATATGTCATTCCATGCATAAATTCGGCAATGGAGGAGCGGTAATAGGTAATTTTGTTCAATAAATTTTGGTTTCAAATGCAATTCACGTTTCAAATATGTAATAAGTTCATCATGTTTCTAAAGCTACAAAGAAAGTGTCAAAGTTACAAGTTTTCAAAGCAAAGTGAAAAGGACATGTAGTGGGCCATCCCACTACCGTGAAGAAAAGTGACCACCACAAGCTATAAACGACCAATTCAACTCATTGAAGAAAATCTCTCATTCATCATTAAGTGCAAATTCAGAAAATTCAAGTAAAAAACACTCCAAAATTTGGTGCCAAAGCAGCCACGCTGCGCTTTCTGGCGTCCACGTTACACTTTCTTCCCAACGCTGCGTTTTATCTCCTGAAGGAATCAAACCAAGTTCTGGAGGCTTTTGAAGGATATCAAAGTGTCTAGCATCAGTGGACAAGTAAATTACACCTAAGTCAACCCCTACTTACAACTCAATTTCATTGTTTTAGTGTGACAACTCTCCATTGGCCCCTACTCTACGTTTTAGTGGCTAGGCCTATTTTCCAAGTTTTGCAAGACAAACACACTCTCCCACAGACTTGTAACCCTCCCTCACACCCAAAATCATCTCCCATAGCCTTCATAACCCCTCATTCCCAATTCCTAAGCCCCAAACCCTAAACCCTAACCTAATTCTGCAATTTTGGGCAGTTTTCCTAGCTAGGACCGTGTAAAAATTTCCTAGCTCAATTCCCTCACTCATTTCACTTCCTAAAGCTTCCTAAAACCCCTGCCCATGTCCCTAAATTCTCTTACTCTCATCTACCTTCCCTAACCCACTCATCCTATCCCTTTCTCCCTTCCCCTGTTTTGTCCTATTAGGGTTTTTCCCTTTGCAAACAACCAAATAGAGGAGAAGAAATCTTATAATAAGGGAGGCTAGGTGATAAGACATGAGCCCTACACCACTCTTGAAATTATGTCTTCACCACTATCTAAGCACTATTTTCAAGGAGAAAGATGTCTTCCTTTTTGTGAACTAGTTGAGAGAGTCAAATACAATGCCACATTGACCAAATTTTTTGCCACTTAGCTCAAAATGGACAAAGTAACGATTGCGGGGGTTACTTTCACTATATCAACTGATATGGTAGCTGAGGCCACAAGGATACCTAATCATGGTGAAAAATGGTTCAAGAACCAAGACCTAGTCTTCACAATTACCAGCCCTATCTCAAAAGACATTATAAACAACACATGAAGAATATTTTTCCTGTTGGGAACCTCCTTGAGAAGTATACACCACTCATGAAGATCATCATGAAGTACTTCACCTCTGAGGGAAGATTTTCTAGATTATATGGGTATCATGTTAGACTTCTCATGCATTTCACAGGGGTAAAGCCACTCAATTTTCCCTATTACCTCTACAGAAGTTTTGCAAAGATGGCAGAAAAGGTCCAGCATAATTAGAGTAGTCTTGAAAGTAGCCTCTTTAACCATGCTCTTATCAAAATCATTTTTTTACACCAGCTTGAGCAGAAGAGCATCACTTGGGAAACCTTCATGCAAGCATATGCCGTTTTGTCTTCTAGTAGCCAGCCTACTAGCCCTAGTTCACCATCAGCACCATCAACACCATCTAGACATGTGGAGGTTGGCTCACCTAGCACAATTTCAGTGAGGAGGAAGATTGAGGTCACTCAAACATACTAAAGAGGCATAAGGCTTGTGTTTTCTCCTCAGATTGAGGAAGGGGCCAAGCCCACATCAGCAGAGTAGGAAACACCATTACAACATGAGACATCTATGCATGATGAGGAGCATGAATTTGACTTAGTAGACTTGGAGGGCAGTGAAGAGCATGAAAATCTAGAGAGGATCATCAAGGACAAAGATGCTCAAATCAAAGAGCTCAAGGAAAATTTGGCAAGGGCTAATTTCATCATTTCCTTCCTAGAGCGAGAAAACAATCAGTTGAAGGCAAAACGATTGTCTTTAGAGAAAAGTCAGTTTGAAGCTAGTATGCATGATGTGAAAGGAAAAGAAGTGGCTGATAGTGAAGAGTCAGAGAAGCATGAAAAGCAGGTGACAAGGAAGAGGCTAAGGACCATTGGTCTCCGAAAAACATTGCAGAAATAAAGAGAGCAATATCCACCAGATGAAGAGTTGACTTTTGAAGAAAGAATAACGATGGAAATCAATGAAAATAGGGAGTTTTGGATTGAGAAAGTCAATATTCACTTGGAGAAGCTCCTTGACAAGGCCAATAGGGACAACAAGATGCAAAAACACATGGCTGACCACTACTATGCAAGAAATCAGATTTGCAATGTCAAAGTCAAACAATTGCAAGCCAAACTGAAGGAAACCCTAAAAAGTCAAAAGGATAAGGACAACTTGGAGATACTTTTTGATGCTTCCCTAGTGGCGTAACATACCTTATCAGGCATCTTTGGACCAATTTTGAAGACTTTTGGAGCAAATTTTGGTTTTTGAGAAATTTTGGTCAAATTTGGAAATTATGAAAACCAATCATACTGGCAAAAGCGTAGTGTGGGCCACGCTATGCTTTTGTTGGGGGGTCCATTGGATGAAAACTTAGCATTTTTGGATTCCTCTTGATGGGTACATCAATCCTAGTCAGCGGTTGAGCCATGTTAGCCACTTATGGAGGGTCAAAATGCCCAAAAACATGCAAAAAATCACCTTTCTACCCTGTTTTTGGAGGCTTCGCTATGCTTTCTAAGTACTCTTGGGAGAATGAAGATTTGGAGGGCTAGAAGCCACCTTTTTGAGTGCTTGATGAGCTTATCATGTAGCAGACATCCAAAGATTTCCATAGCATCTTTTAGATCAGGATTTGGACACCTGGAAGGTCTCCAAAAGCCAATTTTCCTCAGCTCGCTACACTATCTCCAGGCTCGCTACACTTTCTCCAGATTTTGCTACGCTTTCTCCAAAAGGAAATTTTCACGTCCTGTTTGACCTAGTTTGACTTTTTGCCTATGTAATTGATGAATGATGATGTCATGAGGTGTAATTGAACTGCTAAGTAGTGAAATAGGGTAGATACATGCTTGTTAATGTAATTTTGGTCAAATGTTTCTAGTTTCCTATGATGAGGTGAATTGGTTGACCTCGACTAGACATTAAGGTTTTGTTGAGCATATCATGTAATAAGCTCCACAACTGATGGATTCGACCCAGGAGAGAGGGGAGATGTTATTTTGGTCTATATCTACCATTTTCAGAGTCATTTGACCGGTTGAGCATCAGAGGATTGTAATCTTCTAGCTTGTACTTTCAATTTCATATTCATAGATCAAAGGATGCAGTTGCAACTATTATCTAGGAATTCATGTGCAGTGAGTTTATGATCATGTATTTTCTCCGTTATAGTCTTTATTGAATGATATATAGCTCCTCTTTCATATCTTGTATCTTCAATGGATTTCCTTACAGTTCATAGGCATAATTATATTAATTCAGCTCTGTTTATATGGAAATGATCATTTTGTGTTTCATGCTTCCATTTTAATGAATTCATGAACATGCTCATTAAATCCCTCTACTCTTTCAGACTCACGATTATACCTACAAAACCCTAAAGCCATCGTAGATCCACTTCTACCTTTCTACCTTATACCTTTGCAGCTGTAAACCCTCTGATACCTAGACCTAGCTACTTGGTTTCATCTCTGGTCCATCATCAATCTCGAAAATATTCAAAACCTACCCGAGCCTATCATATCTAGCATAATATATTTTATGTCATAATCAATCCTTGATTGTGATCACACGTGGACCAGCTGATCAAAACTTTAACTGATCTAAGACTCTTTGAAGGTGAGGTAAAGATATTACAAAGAGATCTCAATGAAGCTCGAGAAACCTTAGCCCTGAAAGAAAAGAAGATAGTTTCACTCTAGGCTGAAGTTTATCTCATTCGTAAAGAGATGCAGGCGGAAAATAAAAGGGTTTCAGACCTAAAAGCACAACTCAAAGGGAACATGTCCCAGGTTGAGGCTAGGCAAATGGTTTGGGACAAGATCATTTCGAAAATGAAAGGCCATTGGGAGTACATCACGCTGGTAAATGACAAACGAGTCATAGTTCTAGATTACAAATGTCACCTCTAATCAGGTCGACGACTTGGAGCTGAGAACATTCTGATAGCTAGAAAATACATTCAGTTCATGAATGAGCTCCCCACTGAGCAATTAGGAGCCAGTGAGGTGGTGGATCGATTTGGCATAGTTTTGGAAGTTATGAGGATGATCTAGAAGGAGGATGCTCGGGCCAAAGCTGTAGGATGTCTAGTGTTAGTCACTAAGGGAGATGAAATGTTTGATGCAAAATTGGGAAAGGTTTTTGAAGCAAGACTGCCTGCATGTTGGAACCAGGAAGGAGTTTTAATACCATGGGATGCATATGAACAGAAGTTGATTGAGATTAAGAGTCGGGTGGACCCGGTGCATGAAAAGACAGCCAGATTAAAGGCCGATACAGTTGTGGCATTTCTCAAGAAGGAGTTTCTACTAATGGGGAAGGTGAAACAGATGTTCCATGCCAACCTGGACTATTCAGAATTGACTCAGCTCCGATCCTTGTACCCATTGTACAACAACGCCCCCATGCCCTCGGCGCTTCTGTGGCAGAAGTGTTATGAGTTTGTTCATCCACCCATTGTCTAGGTCATGCATCCTCCCATAACAACTCCACAAAATTATCCAAGGACTCTGATATCATCACAACATGATCTGCAGCCTTCCCATCCGGCTACGCTGCAGTCGCGACAATCCCCGCACTCGCCCGCAATGCCTCGCCCAAAATAATTTTTTCATGATTTGGCCTATATGGAATTCAATTATTTTTTATTTTAATTTT
Organism: Pinus albicaulis; assembly: GCA_034641835.2. Classification (NCBI taxonomy): domain Eukaryota; kingdom Viridiplantae; phylum Streptophyta; class Pinopsida; order Pinales; family Pinaceae; genus Pinus; species Pinus albicaulis. The sequence goes on along the minus strand of CM076582.1, from coordinate 1,263,851,120 downwards.
TGTCTTTGTGGTATAAATTATAGTTTCACGATAGGTACTTTGTTTTTTTTTTTTACATTATCCAGCTGTGCTGAAGCCACACTTAATTTTGTTACCATGAATGTACTAGAATATCAAGATATAATATCCAATGGAAGACCCTATCTAGGAACTCTATAAAGGGAACAATTTGAAACTGAAGAAAGGTTCAGAGTTTTTGTCTTAAATTTTTTGTCTATGTCTCTGGCAATTGTAAGAGAATTTTTGCCATGGAATGTATTTTTTTGGAAGATATCTTGATATATAGATGTTCGACTCGATTTCATCTCAAATCTGTGTGCAGTATGTATGTCCCTTGATGTGTTTTATTTACATTTCATTAACACTTTGCTTTTGGGATTCCATGTGTTGTAGTAGTTGGAATTATCTTCATGTATTCATGAATTTTTTTACTTTGTGAAAGAGGATAAACACCCATGAATAATAGATAGATGTGAATACCTTAAAGGTGCTTCATGAATATGTTTGTTCCATATTTCCTTCATTTCATCCTTTCTTCTGATTTTTAGTGCGCTGGATTCTTAACAAGTCAAGCCCAATGCATTAAGAATTTCTTCTCTCTGTTCATCTTGATAATATTAGCTTAAGTCTGTACACTCATTCTAGTATGGCCTAGTCGAATGTCATGTCTTCATGCCTTCTCGAAGCCCAGTCCATGAAAAGTATAATCTATCTTTAATTTGAACCGAAAGTACCACAATATCTGAACTACCATTTACAAGCCTTTACCATTTAAAGGATTTGGGGAGTTATAACAACAATATTTAAATCCCCTTTTAAGATGTCCAAGGCACTAGTCTCTTAACCAACCCATATACTTCCTCTAGGAGTTACAAGTCCAGTGAATTAAATTTGTTTTAATTCACATGCAGTGATCAATCATATAACTGATAATTCGCTATAAATAGTTGTTGCATGTTAGTTCTAAGGAAGACCCAGTTGAGATTGGAGTTAAAGGGAAGAGAATTATGACTTGTATAATTATAAAATTGTATAGGTCATGCATGAGGTCATCAGGATGCCTTGGATGTATTGCACAATCTATTGATGGGAATTTCCTGTTTAATAGGGGCTCGATTAACCCAGAAATGCATGAGCAAGGCTAGTTAGGCAGAGGCAAGGAAGTGGTTAAGTATTTGACCAAACTTTCCAGGATCAAAGTGAGACAGTCAGCAGAGTGCAGAGGTTTCTCAGGAAGAGAAATAACATTGTATTATTTCATGTTCTTGACTTCATGCGATATAAAGATAGCAGGGTTTTTAGCTAAGGCTTTCCCAGACACATCTTTGTGTTGTGCGGTTGAAATTATTTCTCTTACTTGTTCATGTTATTGTGGGATCGAAATTGGTTTCCGCAATTTGTAGAATTGATTCAGTATTTTATTTCAGTGCATTACAATATCCGTTGAATCTATTTACATATTTCTACATGGTATTAGAGCAGGAATCACTATAGAAGAGAAGAACCTGAGTTTGTTTTTAACAGGTGAATTGAATTTGCAGATTTATTCTTTAGGACCAGCAGCAGATCAAGATGTATTTATCTGGATTGAGACTCAAATATGCCCTTGAAGGTAATTTTAATTGCATAACATGGAAGGACAGAATGGAGGCAGTTCTTGGGGAAAACGAATTGAAGGAATTCATAGACAGTGATATTCCCCAGCCCGCAGCCGCAGATGCTCAACATCTTGATGCATGAAAGAAGAATGTAGCAAAGGTGAGAAGGATTATGTTAGAAGGAGTTCGAGATCATATTCTCTCGAACCTCCATGTAAAGGAAACTCCATATGTTATGTGGAAGGCCTTAACATATATGTTTCAGAATAACAACAACCACAGGAAGCTGGCGTTGAAGGAAAAGCTCGTAAAGATCAAGATGGAGGAGGGCGACACGATTCCAAAATACTTGAAGAAGTTCACTCAATGTCAAGACGAGCTTGGAAGTGTTGGGGTTACAGTTTCCTAGGATGATTTGGTGAGCCTAGCACTTATAGGCCTTCCCAAGAGCTAGCATAGCTACCGGGACTCGGCGAATGGGATGTTGGAAAGTGTAACTAGGTTCGGTCTTCATAATTACTTGTAATTATGAATTTATGTAATGAAGAAGACAAAGATAATAAAATTTATTTTGTACTACTTGCATCATGGGTTTCATGATCAAGGAGTTTTTATTATAGGTCAAAGACTTCTTTTTGATGTCTTTAGGGGTTTTTCATCTTGTCATAAATATGTAATTTAGAGTCATGTATATGAAGTGTTGTTACGCTTGTAAATGACAACTATTGATGTAAAAAGTATGCCTCAAGACCTTGTATAAACACTCCAAGGAAGTCGACTCAAATGTGATGATTATTCCCCTTGTCAAGTCAACTTAAATATCAAGAGGTCATGTCGGCCTAAATAGCAAGAGGTCATGTTGGCCCAGGAAGAGGGAAGTAGTCCCTATAAATAGATAGGACTACGACCTCATTTGGTCACCATGAGTTCGGATATGTTCTGAGATTGCAGTGCGAGGAACAATATGTTTCTGGGTGCATAAGAAGGAGATAATCCAACGAAGAAGGATCACACTTCAGCAAAGGATAAAAGGAAGACAAGCGCAAAAATAAAGTCTCCTGTTTTGAGTTGAAATCTGTAATAAGTACGTGGATTGTAGTAAGTTAAATAGGAGGAATATACCACAACAAGGAAGGTTGTCCAACGAAAGAAGAGAAGGATATATCATCTTTGTTTTCTGTCTCTACCTACCTCGCTCATCTAAGGTAGGTCGAAGAAAGTACTGTGTCATCAAGAGTATAAAGGAAGTGTGAAGAAGAAGATACTACAACAAAGGATCTTGGCCTAAGGTATCTTGGGTGTAAAATAATACCAAGGAAGAGTCCACTAGAGGTCGAGCTCATACTATAAAAGAAACAAAGGGAAGCACATCAGTTAGGGTTGCTAGACTAGGGACCAAGTCTCATTAGTGTTGGTGCAGTGCGGTGCAGGAAACAAAGATCATCATAAGGAGTTGAGAAGAGCGAGTGACAAGGTCTTGAAGGCATACTGGTGTCAAGGGTCTAAGTCATGGTTATGATACTCGTCAATTGAATATCTATAAGAAGAATTATTATCGGGTTTTCCTCTCCAAGAGGGAGAGGTTTTGGTATTGGCTTGAAGAGCCCATACATTATGTGTCTCTTGTGTTTTGATAATTGACTTGATGAAAGACATGATAAACTAACAAAGATAATATCTAAGTAAAAGGAGCATAACAAGTATAACACAAGTAGTTATGAAGTAATAGAATTGAATTAAACACCGCCCTACTAAATTCTCAACATGGGAGGGAGAAGCTACCAGAGTGGGAGCGATTGTGGTCTGACTTGGTACAAGAAGAGATTTGGTGGAACACCAGAGATGGATCTTCATCATAGACTGATGATGAGGAGAATTTTGAATTTGCTAGAAAGGCGAAGAAATGGAAAGGGAAGGCGTCCCATTCCAAATCAGATTTATATCAAGCAGAAAAGAAGTGAGACTTGTCAAAGGTAAAATATTTTCACTATCATGAGCTTGGACACTATGCTACAAAATGTCTGCACAAGAAGACCAACAATAAGTCCTCGGGAGGAGCGGCAGGTGAAGCACTTGCTTCATAGTTTGAGTTGAATTTCACCCTCATCGCACGCATGGTGTAATCGGTGATGGGTTATGTGTGGTACTTAGATAGTGGAGCTTCGTTCCATATGACCAACAACAAAGAATTCTTCGTTCACATCGATATTGGATATGACGGGATGCATATCGCTACCGACATAGGTACAGTTACCTTTCCGAGGGAGTCAGGAAATCCTCTCACATTAAAATATGTCATGTATGTCTCTGGTTTAAAGAAGAATTTGGTTTTTGTTGCTATGTTGGAAGATCTTGGCTATGATGTGATATTCAGTGAAGGAAAGGCGTTCCTTCATCACAAAGCCACAGGACATGTGAAGAAGATTGGGGTTTGAGTAAAGAACCACTACAAATTAGATGTAGAAGATTGTGTTGCCTTGAGCACAAAAGAAAATGAAGGTGGAGAGCCGAGACATCGGTGAGTTATGGCACAAAAGGTTGGGCCATCTACAGCGTGGCGCTTTGAAGATCATGCATCATATTTCTACAGGACTTCCAAAGGCTGCACTTGAGCAACGAGATATATGAAAATGATGTACATTGTGGATGTATACCAAATCCACCTTTCACGATAAGGAAAGACGACCAAGGTGATCCTTGAGAGAGTTCACTCAAACGTGTGTGGATCGTTTTCGATAACTTCCACAACAAAACACAGGTATTATGTGATTTTTATAGATGATTTTTCACGCAAGTGTTGTACTTTCTTCATGCAGAAGAAAGATCATACATTCTCCAAGTTTTGTGAGTTCAAAGCACTTGTCAAGAAAGATAACGAGAAGAAGATGAAGGTTGTGAGAGGCGATAATGGTGGAGAATATGTATCTAATGAATTCAAGAACTTATGTGCTTCAGAAGGAATTCAAAGGGAATGATAACACCTCATAACCCACAACAGAACGAGGTTGCAAAAAGGAAGAAAAAAACTAATGTGCGAGAAACACGAGCTATGTTGCATGATCAAGGCCTATCGTTGCATCTGTGGGTGGAATCATGCAATACAACAATATTTGTGCAGAACATAAGTCCTCATCGAATACTTGGGATGAGTTACACCAGAGGAAGCTTTGTCAGGTAAGAGACCAGAGGTGTCGCATTTTAAAATTTTTGGTTCATCAATTTATTTCCATGTGACCAAAGATGTCAAGAAGAAGCTAGAGCCACCAACTGAGTTGGGGATATTTTTGGGGTACACTGATACACCTCACAAATATCGGGTGTACTTTCCAGCACACATGATGACAATGGTAAGAAGAGATGTGAAATTCGATGAAGAGAAGGCCATGTGAATTTCCCTTGAGAGGGATCTTCAGTTGCATGTAGTTGAGGAGCTCTTGGCTCCAAAAGAAGAACCTCAAGATATGCAGCAGCCACAAGCAGAGGTGCAGAGAGTGGAAGCACCCACTCATGTAGAGACATCCAGAGACAGAGGGAAGCCAACCATAGAGGCTAACATGTTGTTGCCTAGAGAGAATGTGGAAGCACCCACATCACAACGCAAACAGAGAAGATCCCTCGAGTGGTACACTGGATACATCACTCTTATGAGCGAAGGTGTAGAGATAGAGCCATCCTCTTTTGAGGAAGAAGTGCAACAAACAATTTTGGTTGATGCCATGGTTGAGGAGTATGACTCCATTATCATAAACAATGCAAGGGTAGTTGTCCCAAGGCCGGAGGGGAAGTCAGTTGTAGGATCTAGGTGGATCTACAAGGTGAAGCAGGCAACATATGGGAGTGTGGAGAAGCACAAGGCCAGGTTTGTGGCCAAAGGGTTCTCTTAGGTGGAGGGGATTGATTACGATGAGACTTTTGCACCAGTCACAAGGTACTCATAAATCAGATCCATCCTTTCACTCTCAGCGCAGATGGGATGGAAAATACATCAGATGGATGTAAAGAAAACTTTCCTCAATGGGGTGATTGAGGAAGAGGTGTACATTGAGTAGCCAAAAGGTTTTGAGACCTTCGACAGAGAGTCACATGTGTGCAGACTCAAGAGAGCACTGTATGGGGGCTGAAGCAAGCACCTCATGCTTGGTACACCATGATCGATAGTTACTTCACCGGGTTGGGCTTCACCAAGAGTGAAGAAAATGAGAACCTTTATCATATTGTGGTAGAAGGTAAGATTTTGATCATTGTTCTTTAAGTCGATGATTTGATACTTACAGGTGATGAGTAGCTCATCAAGTCTTGCAAAGAGGATCTTGCAAGAGAATTTGAGATGAAGGACACGAGGTTCTTGCACTATTTCTTGGGATTGAAAATATGGCAAAGAGATGGGGAGCTATTTGTATCTCAAGGCAAGTATGCCAACGAGATCCTTAGGAAGTTCCACATCAACGGCAACAAACCCATGGAGACTCCTCTAGCAGGAAACTGGAGGAAGGAGGATGTTACTTCAGGTGAGGTAGTAGATGTTATTGTTTACATGCAGCTTGTGGGTTCACTCATGTATTTGGTGAACACACGACCAAACATATGCTATGCGGTTAACCAACTTAGTCAAGTTATGGTTAATTCTACCAAGCTCTTTTGGAAGGCAAGCAAACATGTGTCGAGATACCTCAAAGGCACTATAGAGGATGGGCTATGGTACAAACATACAAAGGGAGTGAAGGTTTAGAGTTTCACTGGTGCATATTGGGAAGGGAGTCCATATGACAGGAAGAGCACATCAGGGGGTATCTTCAACATAGGATCAACAACAATTTCCTAGTACAACAAGAAATAGATATCAATTGCACTCAGTTCAGCAGAGGCAGAGTACATGGTAGCTAGTCAGGCAGCATGTGAGGCCATATGGATGAGGAAGATACTTGTTGGTTTGTTTGGTCGACAGATGGATCCAACAGTGATTTATTGTGATAACCAGAGTTGCATCAAACTGTTGGTTAATCCAATTTTTCATGGCATGTCCAAGCATATCGATATCTGGTATCACTATCTCAGAGATTGTGCATATATGCGAATTATGTCATTAGAGTATATTCCCACTGAGGAGCAGGATGCAGACATTTTGATATAGGCACTGTCAAGAAGCAAATTCGAGTTACACAGAAGCAGAATGGGGTAGCAAACAATCCCTTTCTTGTTGAGAGGGAGTGTTGAAATTGACAACAAGAATGGCACCCCAACGAGGCTTCTAATTTAATTTTCCCTTAATTAAATTAGAAGTAAATTGTAATTCCACATCACATGACAACTTGTAAGTTTTAACTGAGTCAGGAAGACTTAGTTAGCTCAACCAATTCGAATTGAGGGTCAAAATGGAGGCATGTAGAGTTCTCTCTAAGTTTTAGGGGGTTCAATTGTAGTTTATTTCGAGTTGTAATTAGTTAACTCAATTTTTTGAGTTAAAATAAGTTTACTAGTTCTAACTGAGAAATGAGCTAGTGATAGGTCCAATGAATTAAATATGATTTAATTTGTTATCACTCTATAATTTGTAAGATTGGCAAGAACAAATGACAGAGGAAAACATGAAACCACTTTGGAGTCCAGGACCTAGCCTTCTTAGACTCAGAGAGGGCTCTCTCTGTTTTTATGATTTAGCTTGATAATTCTAAATGCTGATATTAGGCTAGTGATAGAAATTATGAGAGTTGTTTGTTTTGATTGATTGGGTGGTTAGGTAGATAGATCTGTAAGACTTAATCCATTGGGCTATGGAGTCATAAAACGCTAAATTGTACATCAAATTTTCAAGGGCATTCACAGGGAAAGCTAACTATGTAGACTGGATCTTACTGGCAGTGTGAATATGAGATGAAAGAAAGCAGTGAGTTCAGTAATAGCTAAAGATCAACTAATAATTCTTTAACTATACTTCATAAGAAAACATTAAGATAACAAACACAGACAGAATTAAGGTGCTCTCTCAGCAAATATTAAGCTAAATTTTATGTTTTTCAATCAGAGAAATTGATGCACAACATGAAAAGACAGAGGAAAAACATTAACATAGAGGAAATAACATCACCATTAACATAGCTCAAGAATCCTGTGAATGGTCTCTTATTATTGGTGCCTAGCTCAAAACAATTACAGTGCTCCAATACAATGATATTTTGCAACACATAATCTAACAAGGTCCAACCTTCCAACCCCTGATACTGTTAAGGCATGCAGTATTTATGTAAAACTTAAGTCGGTTCATCCATCTACTGCAGTGATTACATTTAAGCAGAAATTGGACAAATGGAAACTTGCAGGCGGTGATAAGATGAGCTTGGCCCCAACAACTGTCTTTTATTGATTATAGAGGAAGAAATTGCCTCTTAAGCTTCCGAAGAGGCTATGATGGAGTAGTACTTTGACGTGTGGAAGCACACAGGCGGTGAAAAGATACTTTTGGCCAAGAAGGTGGAGGCAACAGTCCGTTATGATCATAATCTAGCTTTTTTTGATGCCGAAAAGGCAAGGAAGGTTCTGACACCTTGGCTCTTCCTCTTCAGAAAACCGTTGTGGAATAATTAAATTGATTCGTGGATCGGTGGTCGTGCTTCTGCCTCCTCTTTTTCTGCTGTGATATCACTAATGCCCTTTTTTTCCGACTTGACCCCCTTGGCATGTTCACAACAGTGCCACCATACCTTCTCTGGCTCGATTTCGCCTCTTCTGCTTGTGTTAGCTCTTTCTTTACAAAACAACGTACAAACCTAATGCACCCAAACTTTGAAATCTTTAGGCCTTTGCTCTGAAATACATCGCATCCGCGTCAACATCGCACTTTGCATTTCATTGTTTTTTAACTTTTCTTTAGCACTTATCTTCTAAGACTTGCGATGTGCACTATGCGATCGGGTCCCACTTGGCATCGCACATCGCACTTCGGCGATTTTCACACTTACCTCCCGCGCCTATCCTTTAAAGTTTGCGATTGCGATTGGGTGCCACCCCATATCGCACATCGCACTTTGACGGATTTAACATGAACCTCCCGCGCCTATCCTGTAAAATTTGCGATTTGCGATTATGATCGGGTCCCACCCTCATCGCATATCGCACTTCAGAGATTTTAACACTTACCCTTAACACTTATTTGTTAAAAATTGCGATTTTGGCCCACGCAACCAGACTTCAACTCTATTTTAGCTTCCTTCAAATCATCCATATTTCGGAGGGGTACTTCAACAATGAGCGATATTACGAAGAGGGGGTGCGCCTTTGTTAACATTCGAAGGCCGGGGGGTGGGGGGGGGGGGGGCAAAAAGCATTGTGGGCCATCTAATATGTGGAGGTGAGCAGGGATGGTTAACGTGGATGCGACGAGATAGGTGATATAAGGTGGGGTCGGGGTATGAGAGTCGAGGGAGGTAAAATGTAACTTAGGATAAGAGGAATAACAAAGGGGCTGGGTAAAAGGATATGCAACGTGATCGGGGATTTAGGATAAAAACATACCATAAGGTCCGAAACTTGACAACAATCATCCCTTTTCAGACCTTTAGAGCTAAATTTGATCTTTTCAGTTTGATTATAGGAAAACAATCAAACAGTTTTTAGGTTGCTTACCTATAGTATGAACTTTACATTTTTCCTTTTTAAATACCCTCTTTTCTTCTTCTTTTGTTTCTCTTTATCTTTCTTTGGAAAACACTTTTGAATATTGAAATCTATGTACAATATGAAAAGTTTGCAAAGAGAAAGTACATAGTCACCTTGTGATACTGTAAATTATAGGACTCTAACATAATTCACATGCAGTGATCAATTAGATAATTGATAATTCGCTATAAATAGTTGTTGCATGTTAGTTATAAGGAAGACCCAGTGGAGATTGGAGTTAAAGGGAAGAGAACTATCAGTTGTATAATTAGAAATTTGTATAGGTCATGCATGAGGTCATCAGGATTCCTTGGATGTATTGCAAAATCTATTGATGGGAATTTCCTAATTAATAGGGGCTCAATTAGCCCATGAATGCATGAGCAAGGTTGGTCAAGCATCAGAATGGAAGTGGTTAAGTATTGGACTGAACTTTTCAGGATTAGAGTGAGATAGTCAACAGAGTGCAAAGGTTTCTCAGGAAGGGAAATAACATTATATTGTTTCATGTTCTTGACTTTATGCAATATACAAAAATCGGGGTTTTTAGGTGAGGCTTTCCCCAGATACATATTTTTGTTGTGTGATTGAATTCTTTCTCTTACTTGTTCATGTGATTGTGCGATCGAAATTGGTTTCCACAATTTGTAGAATTGATTCAGTATTTTGCTTTAGTACATTACAAGATCAGTTGAATCTATTTAGATATTTCTACAGCATCTCTCAATAAAACTCAAAGATAGCAGCAAAAAAGAGTGACTTGACATTGCCATGTCATCAGTGTCATGTCATGTCATGAACCATCATGTGCCAATTCATTTGAAGATTTTGTATATTCTATATTGAAAAATGTAATGTAAAGTGGAAGTCCAAGAGTCATCCATGTAATGTGAAAAGTCATTTAGGAGTCGAAAGGTCATAGAGAAGTCAAACAATCATGAGGGTAGTCCAAGAGTCACAAGGTAGGTGAATTATCACCCCATTTGTTATATATACACCCTCATTGTTCATGCAAAGGAATTTTCACCTTGGCTCCTCCTACTAGGCATTGGAGAGGAAGATAATTGTTATGGAGGAGCGAGTGATTGCTCTAATGCTCCATTATTGGGGCTAGTGGTGTTCACTATCTTGATGTATCTTGGAACTTTTACTTAATTCAGAAGCTGGTTGAGCGAGCACGCTTTCATGCATATATCGTGAATATTGTAAGACTATTCTTTGAATGTTTGTGATGTATGTTGTTTCATCTGTACTAAGGAAATTTAACTATTTCAATGGATTTGGTACTTACCTTGTTGAAAGTGTGTTGTATTTGATTTAACGATCATTGCCTCCTTGTGAACTATTTCACTGGTCAATCAACGATTCATTCTTATGTATATGCTTGTGTGCCTTTTATAGATTAGTACTATTACTTGTCTTCAAACGGCCCACTATTCTCTTCCCTTTTGTAGAAGGACCTTGATACTTTCTACAGTTGAACATTTCACAAGGCATACTCACTTGCTGATCCAAAAATACTTGTGTATTACTCTCTTGTGCTGAACTGTGTAGCCAAGGAAAATATACAAGGATACATGGCAGTCAGGTTGATACTATGAATGGGGCTCCTACTCCAAACGATGTGAGGTCTAATTGAGACTTCACATCAGGGAGACCCCCTTGGTTGATGTATTTCCAACACCGTCAACAAAATGGCGATAGGAGGGCCATATGATAAGTTGTGCATGTTGAGTCTATTTCAAACCTCTTATCTGAAATCGCTCATCCTCAAATCATACTCTCAGGTTGTTTTTATAACCTATCCCGTGGTGAAATTTCAATCCTCCATGATCCTATTCATGACTTGTCTCAACTCAAGTTTGATGGTGAGGGTGACACATCCATTGCCGAGCACACATCTCTTTTCCTTGAGTTCTGTGAATACTACGAAATTGACTATGAATTTGTGACTTGTATTCTTTTCTACCTCACACTTGAAGGTTAAGTTTTTGATGGTTTCATACTCTACCACCTACTTCCATTCGTTATCTTGAACACCTCATCAAGGAGCTTCATTTCAAATTTGATAGGTATGATTACCGATATTTTTATAAAAGGGGGCGGAAATGTGAAGCTGGGTTACACTCTGTAGTGAACTGATGTTTTCTTGAGTTGAATAATGAGTTACTAATTAATGAATTAAATAATATTTAATTCACTCCACTCATAACTAATTGATTAGCTAGTTAAACTAATCTCAATCAGTTCAACTAAAATAAACAGAACACAACTCCACTATCCGTCTCATTAACTCCTCCAAACTTCTGCCACTGAAGACCAACTGAAGTAAACCATGCATGATGCCATCAAACCCTTGGGAACCATGTGATTCCTCTGTCAGATGCATGAGCCACTTCTGTAGCTTGAACTGAAGTGATCCAAGAGAGTAAACTGATGTTTATAGTCTAAATATTATTAAGGGTAAATAATATTTGACTTCCCTGTATTAAGGAGAGGCAGTCTAAAAATAGACTTCGACCTCTTTGACCTCAAAAATAGAGTCTCATCTATTTTTACCAACATGACACATACTTCAAGAATCTCAAACGGGAATCCCCGAACCATGCTCCATATGTCTAAAAATAGACATAGTCTAAAAATAGATTTTGCACCAGAATTTGCCTGCGGGCCCACTTAGTGAAGGCGACTTCATTTCACTAAGCTCCATCATCTTGCTACATTTTCAACACTCCCTCTCAGCAAGATATGGATTATCTGCAACCCCTATCCTACCTCTGTGGAATTCGAACTTGCTCCTGGTGAGCGCCTTCGTCAGGATGTCGGCATCCTGATCCTCCGTGGGAACATATGAAAGCATCATGATTCTCCGCTGAACACAATCTCTGATATGATGGTACCTGATGTCGATATGTTTGGACCTATCATGAAATACTAGATTGGCCAAGAGTTTAATGCAACTTTGGTTATCACAGTAGATCACTGTAGGCTCCAAATGCAACCTGAACAATCCTGCGAGGATCTTCCTCATCCAAATAGCCTCGCATGCAGCCAAGCTAGCTGCCATGTACTCAGCCTCTGCTGAACTGAGTGCCACAGATCTCTGCTTCCTGCTGTACCAGGAAACTGCTATCGACCCAATGCTGAAAACTCCTCCAGAAGTGCTCTTCCGGTCCGTTGGACTCCCTGCCCAATCTGCATCAGTGAAGCCAGAAAGCTTCGCTCCATCCTCCTGTCTATACCATAGACCATATCCCGATGTGCCTCTAATATAGCGCAATACATGCTTGCCTGCCTTCCAAAAGAGCTTGGTAGGCTTAACCATAGCTTGCGAAAGCCGGTTAACTGCATAGCATATATCGGGTCGTGTATTGACCAGATACATAAGCGACCCCACCAACTGTCGATAGACAGTGGCATCCACTACCTCCGCTGAAGTAGCATCCTCCTTCCTCCAACCACCAGGAAGAGGAGTGTCAACAAGCTTGCAGCCTTGCATGTTGAACCTCTCCAGAATCTCCCGGGCATACTTTCCCTGAGAAACAAACAGTCCTCCGCTGCGTTGCCAAATCTCCAATCCCAGGAAATAATGAAGGATGCCCAAGTCCTTCATCTCAAACTCTCGTGCAAGATCCTCCTTGTATGAAAGTATCAACTGCTCATCGCCAGTCAAAATCAGATCATCTACATACAGTACGATGATCAACAGCTTCCCCTCCACCACAATCTGGTACAGGTTTGGATCCGCCTCACTCTTGGAGAATCCAAGCTCGGTGAAGTAGCTGTCTATCCGAGTGTACCAAGCACGAGGTGCCTGCTTCAGCCCGTACAGTGCTCTCTTGAGTCGGCACACATGCGACTCACTGCTGAAGATCTCAAAACCTTCAGGCTGCTCTATGTACACTTCTTCCTCAATAACTCCATTGAGGAACGCAGCCTTCACATCCATCTGATGAATGTGCCACCCCATCTGCGCTGAGAGAGCAAGGATCGTCCGTATGGAAGAGTACCTTGCGACAGGTGAAAAGGTCTCCTCATAGTCAATCCCCTCGATCTGTGAAAAGCCACGGGCGAAAAATCTCGCCTTGTACTTCTCCACACTCCCGTCAGCCGCCTGCTTCACCTTGTAGATCCATCACGAACCCACCACTGATTTCCCAACCGGTCTTGGGACAATCTCCCATGCACTGTTCCTGACGATCGAATCATATTCTTCGATCATGGCATCAACCCATGTGGGTTCCTCCATAGCTTCCTCAAAAGAGGATGGCTCCATCACAACACATTGACTCACAAGAGCCATGTATCCAGTGTACCGATCCGGTGACTGTCTCTGTCTGCGCTGTGCTGTAGGTGGTCCTACAACCTTCTCTGCATCCCGAGCCAGTCGCTCAGCTTCTGTAGTGCGCATGCGCCCTCTGATGGTTGGCGCTGCCTGGGTGGTTTCTTCCACTTCCTGAACCTCCTCTTGTGGCTGATCCACATCCGGAAGCTCCTCCTTAGGAACTAACAGCTCCTCATCTGCATGCAAGTGTAGCTCCCTCTCAAGCGAACACTGCATGGCTTTCTCCTCCCGAAATTTTATATCCCGTCGCACAACAGTCTTGCGACTGTCTGGCACATACACCCGATAGTTGTGAGGTGTATCAGTGTACCCCACAAATATTCCAACCTCAGCAGTTGGATCCAGCTTCCTTCTCGCATCCTTCGTCACATGCATGTAGACAAGAGAACCAAAAATCCGCAAATGGGAAATATCAGGCCTCTTGCCAGAATAAGCCTCCTCCGGTGTACTCATTCCAAGAACCTTGTGAGGACAACGGTTCTGCACATACACTGCTGTATTGCATGCCTCAGCCCACAAGTGAAGGGGTAGGCCCTGATCATGCAACATCGCCGTGCAGCACCCACGATCGTTCTGTTCTTCCGCTCAGCCACCCCGTTCTGCTGTGGGTTATGGGGTGCGATGAGCTCTCTCCGAATCCCTTCTGCGCTGCAGAACTCCTTGAATTCAGCCGAGATGAATTCACCACCGTTATCACTCTTTAGAGAAATCACCTTCTTCCCCGACTCCTTCTCGACCAGTGCTTTAAACTCACAGAACTTCGCGAATGTATCGCTCTTCTTCTGCATGAAGAAGATCCAGCACTTTCGAGAGAAATCATCAACAAAGATCACATAATACTTGTGCTTTGCTGTCGAAGCAACCGAGAAAGGACCACACACGTCTGTGTGAACTCTCTCAAGGATCGTCGTGGCGCGACTATCCTTCTCGTGAAAGGTGGCTTTCACATACTTCCCCAAAGTACACCCCTTGCACTGATCTGACTGCGCAAGGGTGCCCTTAGGAAGTCCAGTAGAAATCTGCTGCAGAATCTTCAAAGCTCCATGGTGAAGATGGCCCAATCTCCCGTGCCATAGTTCGCCCTCATCATCCCGGCTCACCACATCTCCAGCCTTGCATGCCATAGCTGCGCAGTCATCTACCTGCAACTGATAAAGGTTCTGAGTTCGAACCCCTATCTTCCGGGTCTCTCCAGTAGTCTTACTGCGCAGGAAGGCTTTTCCTTCCCTGAAGACCACATCATACCCCTTATCCTCCAACATCGCTACCGAAATCAGGTTCTTCTTCAATCCAGGTACATGCATGACATCCTTTAAGACAAAGGGTTTACCAGACTCCCTCTGAAAGGATACGGTACCGATACCAGTCGCACTGTATCTACCATCATCGCCCATCTCGATGTGCACACCCAAATCCTTGTCCTCCGGATCTGAGAACAAATCCCGATCTCCCGTCATATGAAATGACGCACCACTGTCCAAGAACCACAATGATCCCATCACACTTGAAACCAAGCATGCGATCAGTGAAAATTCAAGCTCGAACTGTGAAGCCAAAGCTTCTCCATCTGCAGATCTTCCCGCTTGCTTGTTCTTCTTCTTCTTTGGACAATTGGTAGCATAATGTCCGTGATCGTGGCAGTGAAAACACTTCACTTTCGCCATATCCTGCTTCTTGCCCTTAGCTCCAGAATGAGAGGTTTTCTTACCCTTCCCTTTCTTAGCTTTGGACACCAAAGCGCAGTTTTCTTCATCAGCTCCCTTTGATGAAGATCCATCTCGAGTAGTCCTCCTTATCTCCTCCTCCATGAGATCCGCCCAAAGGCGCTCCCATCCCGGCAGCTTCTCCCGACCATTGACACTATCTTGATATGAGTGCCAAGCCTTCGGAAGACCAAGGAGAGTCAGGTCGACCATATCCTCTTCATCGACAGTAACTCCCACACTTCCCAGTTCATCTCTGCATTGAGTGAACTTCGTGAGGTATTTAGCGATACTGTCGCCCTTCTCCATCTTGATGTTCCTGAGCTTGTCTTTGAGCGCCAGCTTCCTTTGGTCACTCTTACTCCGGAATAGATCCGTCAAAGCTTTCCACATTAAATATGGAGTAGCCTTTCCATGCAGGCTGGATACAATATGATCCTTGACGCCCTCCAACAAGATCCTTCGACACTTCGCCATCTTCTTTTGCCATGCTTCGACTTCAGCAGGATCAGTGGGCTTTTGGACATCCGTATCTACGAACTCCTTCAGACCATTATCTTCTAATACTGCTTCCATGTGATCCTTCCATGCAACATAATTCGAACTACCTTCAAGAGCATATTCGAGTCGAAAACCGTTGAAAGACATTTTCAACACTGGCACCAAGAAAACAAAACTGCTGCAAAACTTCGAATTCCACCTCAAAGCTCAACCGCTCTAGATCGTGAGAACAAATTATTTCTAAGCACAGAGATGGACTGTAAGGGGCATTTACCAGACCTTTCACTTTCCGAAGAAAGATGAATCCGGAGGCTACCTGGCCCGCATGCAGACTCTGTCTACCGAAATAAGTTTGTAATCACCGTGATGATCAATCTCTGCTTCAATAGCTCCGATACCATGTAGAAATTTGCTGAATAATGATTAATTATCCACCGAGACTATCCTGATCACATACAATTCGAATTTATATGCAACACATAATCTCTTCCACTCGATCATCAAACATGCGGAAATAAAACAAGCGATAACACATCAAATCATCATACACATTAACACAGTATGTATGGGGAAAGCTTATAGCTGAAAACCCCGCAGCTATTGTGTATATTATAATGGAGAAATCAAGTAACAAACTCAGTACAATACTCCTCACAACTACTCAGTACTTTCTCATATAGTTACTCACAATCTAGCTCAGTTTTGAACAGGTTACTGGTTCAAAACTCACCGCCAATTGCCTTGCCTCTATTGCTTGTTTCAATGCTATGGGATGGCCTCTTTATATAGATAAACCACCAGCCTGAACTACGCAATCCTCATGGGCTTACTCCACCTATCTGTGTGTTGCAAATAGCAACAGTATAGTCACAACTGATAGCTAACTCTACCCTTTCATCTACCTCTTTCACTGGTCTCCACTGAACTGATCATGCACTGTAGTGAACTGATGTGTTCTTGAGTTGAATAATGAGTTACTAATTAATGAATTGAATAATATTTAATTCACTCCACTCATAACTAATTGATTAGCTAGTTAAACTAATCTCAACTAGTTCAACTAAAATAAACAGAACACAACTCCACTATCTGTCTCATTAACTCCTCCAAACTTCTGCCACTGAAGTCCAACTAAAGTCAACCATGCATGATGCCATCAAACCCTTGGGAACCATGTGATTCCTCTGTTAGATGCATGAGCCACTTCTGTAGCTCGAACTGAAGTGCTCCAAGAGAGTAAACTGAAGTTTATAGTCTAAATATTATTAAGGGTAAATAATATTTGACTTCCCCGTTTTAAGGAGAGGCAGTCTAAAAATAGACTTCGACCTCTTTGACCTCAAAAATAGAGTCTCATCTATTTTTACCAACATGACACATACTTCAAGAATCTCAAACTGGAATCCCCGAACCATGCTCCATATGTCTAAAAATAGACATAGTCTAAAAATAGATTTTGCGCCAGAATTTGCCTGCGGGCCCACTTAGTGAAGGCGACTTCATTTCACTAAGCTCCATCATCTTGCTGCATTTTCAACAATATCGCAGTCGGGCCT